>JAZDUA010000038.1:3330000-3412500 GCA_038098605.1 Gryllus longicercus | reverse complement strand
AGTTGATGTTGGTGCTGCCGCCGACGCCCCTGCCGGCTGGGTAGTCGCAGCGCGAGCCCTGCGCCAGCACGCAGCACGTGGACTGCGGCGTGGTGACGAAGTGCCAGTTGGCGTCGGTGGACAGCAGCTGGCTCAGGAAGAACGGGACGTCCATGGCGGGCGCGCGCTCGCCGCCGGCCTCCAGCAGCAGCACGCGCCACGCGGCGTTCTCGGTGAGGCGCAGCGCCAGCGCGCTCCCCGACGCGCCCGCGCCCACGATCACGAAGTCGAACTCCTCCCTGCGACACAGGGCGAACGCCGGATCTTTCCTTCCTCTTTCTTGTCCTATCCTCACCCCTTACACACACACTCACATTCAGAACACTACCACACATGCCTGGAGACCAGTCCGGAGCTTAGAGCTTGTCCCGGCTGGGGCGGTGCCCCACTCACGGGAGATACCTGGGAAACCCCACTCGCCGACGGCAGGTCGCGCTATACAACGAGAGGAAGATCACCACCACCTCCAGAGGAAAGGAGCATGCCCTACACTGACGCGCCCGCAGACACTAACAATCAATCAATCCAATTAACGTAACACGTTACCTTCTAATTGAAGAGAATTGTTCGGGTAAATCTGTTGAAAGTTTTAGTTAGCGTCGGGGAAACTATAAAAGCTTTACCTGTTTGAGTGGTCTTCACGCTGAAATGTAAGGTGGCGTTGCCCGTAAAATACGGGCGACAGCAAACTCGACAAGAAGTCCACCAGTGAGTACTGCACGGCGGCCGGGAGCCACTGCAGAGGGTTGAGGGGCGCTGCTGCCGGGGCGCAGAGCAGCAGGTGGAAGGCCAGAAGACAGCCCCAGCGCATGGTGCACTCTGCTCCTCACTGGAAGGCAACGGGAGGCACATGAACTCGTCGCGCTAAACAGCAGAACTTTCACCCACACTTACGCGAAAAGTAATCAAATTTTCGAAAATTTTACACGACCTTATTTCAAAATCCATCTTTAATGAACAGATTTCACTAAGGGAAAAATCCCTATCTATTAATTTTAGTTGTATGAATATTCCGAAAACATTTTGATTTTTGAACATGGTTTGTGGCTACACCACGTGTTATAGAATTTTCCCTAAAATTTAGCAACGGGATTTATCACTTTTTCTTCACGAGGGTCCTGTAATTTGAGTTTTCTGCCAAAAATTCGGCGTTTGGCCGTTCAGTATTACGCATCTTTCTATCTACCGCGGCGGCGGTAATGAGAAAGTAAAATGATGATAAGTATCTGAACTCCAACTGCATCCTGCCATTCCAGCACGAGACGCCGAGCGGCGCGGACCTCCTCACTATCAGTCTGCAAACCCGACGTTCGCACAGATTACACCAAGTGCCACACCGACTGTCGTTACGCTTAGTGTTTCATACTAAATATTCAGTGCAAAGTTTTATGGCTTATGCCACAGACCCATACACAAGCCCTATACACACTGCACAATGCAGCCATCACCGGCGAGATGCCTCCAGGGCCGACTTCGCTGGAAAGCAGCGCGGCGATGGACACCCATACACAAGCCCTACACACACTGCACAATGCAGCCACCAACGGCGAGATGCCTCCAGGGCCGACTTCGCTGGAAAGCAGCGCGGCGATGGACACCCATACACAAGCCCTACACACACTGCACAATGCAGCCATCAACGGCGAGATGCCTCCAGGGCCGACTTCGCTGGAAAGCAGCGCGGCGATGGACACCCATACACAAGCCCTACACACACTGCACAATGCAGCCATCAACGGCGAGATGCCTCCAGGGCCGACTTCGCTGGAAAGCAGCGCGGCGATGGACACCCATACACAAGCCCTACACACACTGCACAATGCAGCCATCAACGGCGAGATGCCTCCAGGGCCGACTTGGCTGGAAAGCAGCGCGGCGATGGACACCCATACACAAGCCCTACACACACTGCACAATGCAGCCACCAACGGCGAGATGCCTCCAGGGCCGACTTCGCTGGAAAGCAGCGCGGCGATGGACACCCATACACAAGCCCTACACACACTGCACAATGCAGCCATCAACGGCGAGATGCCTCCAGGGCCGACTTGGCTGGAAAGCAGCGCGGCGATGGACACCCATACACAAGCCCTACACACACTGCACAATGCAGCCACCAACGGCGAGATGCCTCCAGGGCCGACTTCGCTGGAAAGCAGCGCGGCGATGGACACCCATACACAAGCCCTACACACACTGCACAATGCAGCCATCAACGGCGAGATGCCTCCAGGGCCGACTTGGCTGGAAAGCAGCGCGGCGATGGACACCCATACACAAGCCCTACACACACTGCACAATGCAGCCATCACCAGCGAGATGCCTCCAGGGCCGACTTGGCTGGGAAGCAGCGCGGCGATGGACACCCATACACAAGCCCTACACACACTGCACAATGCAGCCATCACCGGCGAGATGCCTCCAGGGCCGACTTCGCTGGAAAGCAGCGCGGCGATGGACACCCATACACAAGCCCTACACACACTGCACAATGCAGCCATCACCGGCGAGATGCCTCCAGGGCCGACTTGGCTGGAAAGCAGCGCGGCGATGGACACCCATACACAAGCCCTACACACACTGCACAATGCAGCCACCAACGGCGAGATGCCCCCAGGGCCGACTTCGCTGGAAAGCAGCGCGGCGATGGACACCCATACACAAGCCCTACACACACTGCACAATGCAGCCATCACCGGCGAGATGCCTCCAGGGCCGACTTCGCTGGAAAGCAGCGCGGCGATGGACACCCATACACAAGCCCTACACACACTGCACAATGCAGCCATCAACGGCGAGATGCCTCCAGGGCCGACTTGGCTGGAAAGCAGCGCGGCGATGGACACCCATACACAAGCTCTACACACACTGCACAACGCAGCCATCAACGTCGAGAAGCCTCCAGGGCCGAATTCGCTGGAAAGCAGCGCGGCGATGGACACCCATACACAAGCTCTACACACACTGCACAATGCAGCCATCACCGGCAAGATACCTCCAGGGCCGACTTCGCTGGAAAGCAGCGCGGCGATGGACACCCATACACAAGCCCTACACACACTGCACAATGCAGCCATCACCGGCGAGATGCCTCCAGGGCCGACTTCGCTGGAAAGCAGCGCGGCGATGCACACCCATACACAAGCCCTACACACACTGCACAATGCAGCCATCACCGGCGAGATGCCTCCAGGGCCGACTTGGCTGGAAAGCAGCGCGGCGATGGACACCCATACACAAGCCCTACACACACTGCACAATGCAGCCACCAACGGCGAGATGCCTCCAGGGCCGACTTCGCTGGAAAGCAGCGCGGCGATGGACACCCATACACAAGCCCTACACACACTGCACAATGCAGCCACCAACGGCGAGATGCCTCCAGGGCCGACTTCGCTGGAAAGCAGCGCGGCGATGGACACCCATACACAAGCCCTACACACACTGCACAATGCAGCCATCAACGGCGAGATGCCTCCAGGGCCGACTTGGCTGGAAAGCAGCGCGGCGATGGACACCCATACACAAGCCCTACACACACTGCACAATGCAGCCACCAACGGCGAGATGCCTCCAGGGCCGACTTCGCTGGAAAGCAGCGCGGCGATGGACACCCATACACAAGCCCTACACACACTGCACAATGCAGCCATCAACGGCGAGATGCCTCCAGGGCCGACTTGGCTGGAAAGCAGCGCGGCGATGGACACCCATACACAAGCCCTACACACACTGCACAATGCAGCCATCACCAGCGAGATGCCTCCAGGGCCGACTTGGCTGGGAAGCAGCGCGGCGATGGACACCCATACACAAGCCCTACACACACTGCACAATGCAGCCATCACCGGCGAGATGCCTCCAGGGCCGACTTCGCTGGAAAGCAGCGCGGCGATGGACACCCATACACAAGCCCTACACACACTGCACAATGCAGCCATCACCGGCGAGATGCCTCCAGGGCCGACTTGGCTGGAAAGCAGCGCGGCGATGGACACCCATACACAAGCCCTACACACACTGCACAATGCAGCCACCAACGGCGAGATGCCCCCAGAGCCGACTTCGCTGGAAAGCAGCGCGGCGATGGACACCCATACACAAGCCCTACACACACTGCACAATGCAGCCATCACCGGCGAGATGCCTCCAGGGCCGACTTCGCTGGAAAGCAGCGCGGCGATGGACACCCATACACAAGCCCTACACACACTGCACAATGCAGCCATCAACGGCGAGATGCCTCCAGGGCCGACTTGGCTGGAAAGCAGCGCGGCGATGGACACCCATACACAAGCTCTACACACACTGCACAACGCAGCCATCAACGTCGAGAAGCCTCCAGGGCCGAATTCGCTGGAAAGCAGCGCGGCGATGGACACCCATACACAAGCTCTACACACACTGCACAATGCAGCCATCACCGGCAAGATACCTCCAGGGCCGACTTCGCTGGAAAGCAGCGCGGCGATGGACACCCATACACAAGCCCTACACACACTGCACAATGCAGCCATCACCGGCGAGATGCCTCCAGGGCCGACTTCGCTGGAAAGCAGCGCGGCGATGCACACCCATACACAAGCCCTACACACACTGCACAATGCAGCCATCACCGGCGAGATGCCTCCAGGGCCGACTTGGCTGGAAAGCAGCGCGGCGATGGACACCCATACACAAGCCCTACACACACTGCACAATGCAGCCACCAACGGCGAGATGCCCCCAGGGCCGACTTCGCTGGAAAGCAGCGCGGCGATGGACACCCATACACAAGCCCTACACACACTGCACAACGCAGCCATCAACGGCGAGATGCCTCCAGGGCCGACTTGGCTGGAAAGCAGCGCGGCGATGGACACCCATACACAAGCCCTACACACACTGCACAATGCAGCCATCACCGGCGAGATGCCTCCAGGGCCGACTTCGCTGGAAAGCAGCGCGGCGATGGACACCCATACACAAGCCCTACACACACTGCACAATGCAGCCATCACCGGCGAGATGCCTCCAGGGCCGACTTGGCTGGAAAGCAGCGCGGCGATGGACACCCATACACAAGCCCGCAAAGGCGTCCAGAGAAGGAGCAGGAACGCTACCCCTTCTCAGCACGCACGACACGCGGGCGGCACAGCCGCCGATGCGGGCCCGGTACGCCTGCAGGTCGCAGCCCATTATCTCTTTACCTGGAAGAGAGAGCGATCCCCAAGAGACGTCCGCTCGCTACGACGTCCAGACAAGAACTGAAGAATAGCTAATATAATTCAATATTTTCTTCACAACCCACAATATCTGCCTTACTTCCTCACTGAAGGTAGAACGTTCTTGTTACCAAACGTTTGTACTTTCAACTTTGTACATACCTTCAAACTTTCTACAAACTCATCATGTGCTACTCAAATGATGACATACCTTGAGGAACAGAACATCTTAGCGAATGAACAGAGAGGGTGCAGACCTGAATTTCAGGGATGCAAGGAGCAACTCATTATAGACTCTGCAATTATGGGGCAGTGTTTGAAAAACAAAAAAACTTGTACGCATGCTACATAGATTATTCTAAAGCATTCGATACCGTGCCCCATTGTTGGCTCTTTCAATGTTTGGTTGTATACAAGGTCCACCCGTTCATCCAAAACGTCCTAAAAACAGTGATGAGTTGATGGAATACAAAACTATCTCTCTGATGGAAAATAATCCATCCACACAGATACTATACACATCCGCCGAGGGATTTTCCTGGTGACTCTTTAAGCCCTTTATTGTTCTGCTTAGCCTTGAATGCCCTGTCTACTAAACTAAATACATCTAATTATGACATCGCTCTTAAAAAAGGGAACTCAATCCTTCTACGTGTCTCGCATCTTCTTTACATGGATGACCTGAAGCTCTATGCAGTCACTGAGAGTCATATACGGCAACTAATAAGCGTGACGGTGAAGTTCACTGATGACATCAAGATGAAATTCGGTTTGGATAAGTGCAGGAGAGTGAATATCATTCGGGGTCATATGCAAGTTATAAATTTGGAAACTGATAATGAACCAAAGATTATCTTCATGGAACTCCATGAGTTTTACACAAACTTGGGTCTCCAACAGTCATTCCGAATCAGACACACTGCCACTAAGAACATACTTCCAACTGAAGTGTGTAAACGATTGCATGGACTCTTAAAAACTCAACTCTCTGCTCGAAACCTGGTGAAAGCCATCAACGCATTTGTTATTCCAATGCTGACATACTCCGTTGGCGATATTAAATGGAGCAATACGGACCAAGACAACCTCCAGAGGACAATTCGAACCGCTATGACTCAACACCGAAAACATCATTCCCATTCAAGTATTGAGTGTTTTACCCTTCCAAGATCACGAGGAGGGCGAGGTGTCGTAGATATAAAAAAAATCTGCAGAGCTTGCAAATAGCATCACTCAGAAGACAGTTCTTGGAACATTGTGGGAGAGTTCAGCAAGCAGTGAGCGCAGTTGATAATAACTATAGTCCTCTGAACTTGAAAAAGCTTGATCCGCCTGATCAGCCTATCACTGAAACGGAAGAGAAGATAACCTCATGGAAAGCAAAGGCACTGCACGGAAGGTACCCTCACGAGCTGAGTAAACCAGAAGTCGACATCTCTGCGTCGCACGCATGGCTCCAGCACGGGGATCTCTTTCCGGAGACAGAAGCCTTCATGATAGCTATCCAGGACCAAGTGGTGCCAACATTGAACTACAGAAAACACATTCTGAGAGATTCTACCATCCATTCCGACTCATGTAGATGTGAGGCCGCAAGTGAAACTATCCAACATGTGACAGTGGATGTAGCGTCCAAGCACACAAAAACAGGCATGATGAAATGGCGAAGCAGGTCGACCAATTATTGGCAATGCAAACGGGCTTACTCGTCACTTCCGTGCCGTATTATAAATATGTGCCTCAGAACGAGCTTGAAATTAGTGAGCACATTCTCTACTGGGATCGCTCCATTATCACTAACAGACACGTCGGCGGCAATAGACCCGATATAACGTACATTGATAGAAACCATCAGCAGGTTTTCCTTATCGACATATCAATATCAAACACCCACAACATATCGGCAAAATTTGAAGAGGAGATCCCGAAGTATAGCGAACTCGCCCTTGAAGTCGCTGTTCCGTGGAACTTCAGTAAAGTGACGACTGTGCCTATAATAATATCAGCCACAGGAGTGATCCCGAAAATGACACTTCGAGCACTGGAGTGTCTTCACTTGGATGCCAGAAATATATACAATATGCAGACGTCAGTCGTCTTGAATATATGCCATGTTGTCAGAAGCCATCTGAACCTTCAATAAAGCAACCATACACCTGGTCATCATTCCTTTGTGTGGTTGACTACCCGACCGATAGGTACTGTGAATAATGGAAGATAATAATAATAATAATAATAATAATAATAATAATAATAATAATAATAATAATAATAATAATATATTAATAAAGGCAGTACGTGATCATAAAGAATTTTTCTTTCTACATTTCTTACTACTTAATACAATAAAAAACAGATTATTCGTCTCTAATTATAAAATATACAGATCACACAGATCTGAAAGTAGAGGCGGCGGAGTACTAATAGCCATTAAAACAAACATAATTCACCAACAAATTGACTTAATAAATACACCCGGAACTGAAACCATAACCATTCGCACCAGTATAAATAACAGCGTGTGGAATATAATATCCGTATATAATACCCCAACCTCTAAAATAAAGGATATTAATTTTAGAAACCTTATTCAATTTTCAAACAACACCTTACTAATTGATGACTTCTATGCTAAAACATTAATTGGGTCGTCGACACAACAATCAAAATGGGCTCATTCTATCACAAATCTCTAACCAAATAAATCTGAAATTAATCCCCCATACTGAGCCAACATATTATTCATTCTATCACGACAAAAATACAAACATTATCGTCATCGGCATTACGAACTCCAACGTTGTTTTTTTTTTCTACCCTAATATTTGAATTAGACTCAGACTATATTCCCGTTCTAATAACTACACAACAGATTACACCACAACATGGCCCAAGTATAACACATACCAATACAAATACACATACAAATTCAAAGCCATTCAATACATATAGACTCCGCGAGAGCAAATACTGCTATCTGGACATACGAACTGGCTATCTTCGCTCTGGACATAGCACATTCACACCTGTTCCACAAACCACCAACCGCGCCCCTCTGTGACTTATGTCAGGTGGAATTAACTCCGTCGCATATGATGAACGTCTGTCCTAAACAGCAGGAAGAAAGAGAACACCTTTTACCAGAGAATCAATCCGAAGCAATCGTCCATTCCAAGCCATACGAACAGGATATTATAATATTATGATTTTGATATAAGATTTTGCCAGAATACTAATATCTTAAATGAAATATATCATATTAACCAAGATTGGATGACAAGTTATGAATTATTAAAATAATCTCACTTATATTGTAATCACTATACTGTAGATTTAACCAATGTTAAGTCAAATATTGAATATGTAAAATGTTGAAGAGTCGCTAAGAACCTTCGGGTGATGCGTCTTTAATGAATCAAAAAAAATCCACATAGGACAAGGTTTTACTCTTCTTTTATATTCTTAAAATAATATTTAGATTCCACCGGTAGAAAACCGAAAACAAAAGGAATTTTCAAAAACAAAGTACTTTGGGTGGCGAAAGCTGGCAGCTGGCAAGATGGTGAAGGAAGATCGTAAAGCTAGCCCAGACCAAAGAAATTAGAAAACTAACTAGAACGAGAAAGTTGTGTCATTCTGTAGCACTTGGGGAACTGACTTGGTTTTCGGATCCAGCCAGAAGATTCTAAGAAATTTCCAAAAATGAGTTTTTTCGTGTGTTGGCGCGATGTCAGTGACTGTGCGTGGAATTGAACAAACTCCTCCTGTTGCTTTGATTAAACCAGAGTACCCAAAGACAATTTTCGCAAAGACAAGTTTCGGAACAAATTGGGCAATGATCTGCATTTTTGAATTTAGCATTTGTGCTAATGCAAGTATGCTACGTGCATTTTTGTCCACATTAGCAAAAACGCGTAAAAATGTAGAAGTATTAAAATCTAACAATTCGCGTCAACGATACTTACATGTATTGATTATGCGAATATAATATATAATTTTGCGTTGATAATTTTAAAATTGCAATATTACCAATTCATATCCCGTATAGAGGTAACATTCGTATAAGGCCATCGGGTCTTGGGAACTTTTAAACGGGAATATAACATCATTAGCTACTACTATTCATCCTCCAATGTCAGGTACTGAACGAACATACTTGAACAAAGCTACGCATGAAAGAAATTAAGTATGAAAGAAATGTTCAGCACATGAAACTATTTTTAAAATAGTTTACAGTATCGGCGATGCCACATTTCACTAGGTACATAATATCACTGAAATGAAAAGTAGTGTGGTTATCACTATCATTTATTCTGCTAGCAAGACTTCACACCTGTTGATAGTTGTTCTTTTATCATCGTAACGTTCGTTGTGTACATATATTTTTGTATATAATAAATGTATTTGTTATTATATTGTATATTATTTAGAGATTCACCAGATGAACCCTTTAATAGCTATGTACTACTATTACAGACCGTTTACCTCGGACTGTAATAGTAGTATAGCATCTCTAATTTGGTATCTGTGGAGAAATAGATTGAGATGCAAAGTGACGAAAGCATAAATCGACTGTCTGGCTTGCGTATGCCGCAAGTCCCGCCTTCTCCGCCGGGGCTGGTTTTTTCAACTTTCCCCCCGCCAGTAACCCTGGCGAGGCGGGAGTTTATTTTCTTGGGGTACAACATACGCCGCAGCTCTACGGCTTATGCGGCAAAGAAGGGGGCAGAACTTACTTACTAACTTATTTCTAACTTAACCTATGGATGAAGCCGGCACTTTGGCCGGCAACCTAAGATTAACACAAGACTGGATTTTTTCAGACTTCAGGCTTATTAGTTTTAGTTTTCTTGGGTATTTTTTTTTCCATTCACACGCACATTCACACTAGATTATATGTTCACTTGACACACGCACTTTCACACGACACTATATACATAAACACTATTTACACTATGTGCGCCACGGCGCCGACTTTGCTCCAAGCGTCCGTGGCGGCTAGGCACAATGTGCCCTGGCAATTGTAACGGGCGGAGCCTCACTCGTCCCGCTGGGAGCCTCACGCCGCTGCTCGCAGAGTTCTGCGAGAAGCTGCGGCGGTAGTGCCCGGAACGTAAAGGCCACTTGCTTGGGCCCTCTCGGCGCAAAAGACGCCCGGTGGACCTCACAGTTCACTGCCCGGCCGGATTCGCGCAAGGGCCGCGGAGCTTTCGGGCCCAGCGCCCTCGTGAGCGCCGTGTGTGCCCTCCGGCGGATCTCCTTCGGCAGCTGCCGACTCACGCCCAAGGCCCCGTAGGTTGCACTGTTCCTGTGGTGGCGGTTAGGAGGATGAGGAGGGAGATGCGGCCGCGTGGCGGTCCGCACCGCTCGGTTCTCGGCCGCCCAAATCGGGCGTAGGGTCGAGACCGGCGCTGCCGCAAAGGTTTCGCAAGCATAGGTCCATAAACTTCGTATGCAGGCGGTGAAAAGGAGACGCTTCTGCGAGAGAGATAGATCCGGGGAGCTAAGGAGGGGACGTAAGAGGGAGGTCCTCGCAAGAATTTTGTAAAGAAGGTCCTTGGCGTGCTCGTGCCAATAGAGACCACGATCTAGAGTCACGCCAAGGTACCTCGCGCATGGGGACCAAGGAAGGCATGGGGACCGGGGCTGGCCGCACGCCGCCTGGCCTGGTCGTGCCCCCGCGCCGACAGAGGGCCCACAACAATCGGGTGGATGACGCATCGTAGCGGAAGGGGGAGGGGGGCGAGGTGTTTTCCTAAATTTCACTTTAAGACGCTCCTATTCGTCCGATTTGCATGATTGTCACGGCGTTGGATTCAGGAAGCATGTCGTCATCGCGCTATAAGCCCACATTTTTTGGGGGGGGAGTTTGAGATCTAATTTCAAATTCGAGTTTTTGCTAAATTTTTGGAAAAAGGGCTTCGTAGCGTAAATTCTATTTTAAAAAGGAGTCAAATGCTCCTTACAGATCGAAAATCGGACTATTGGTTCAGACGTTATCAGTAAAGTAAATTCCCCTGTGATAGTGCTGCGATTTGATTACAAGTATTTTTCGGTGCATTTAACTTTAAAATAACTAGTGGTGCTTCAAAATGGCACAGACTTTCTCGTACTAATTAGTTTTCTAATTTCCTTGGTCTGAACTAGCTTTTCGGTCTTGCCTCATCCTCTTGCCAGCTGCCATCTATCGCTGCCCATAGTGCATTTTTTTCATTTTTTCTTACTTTTTCGGTTTCCCAACTGTAGAAGAAAAATATTACTTTAAAAACATTAAAGAAAAGTAAAGCCTCGTCATATAAGGACTTTTTTGTTGAAAACGTTGGAGCCTTTTTTAATGAAATGGCGTTTAAGCTATTTACACCAACGTAAATGGCAAATTTGAAGCTCTTTTTCATAGCTCTCATAGCTTTTATCTTTCAGCTTTCGAAATCCTTCACGGGAAGTCATTTGAAGCTCTTACACTCACAAATGCAATAATGTATAGAAATCGCTGGTAATAGGCATGTTAAAGATGTGAGAGAATTTAAAAAAAAATATATTAGTGTAATTAGAAAAAAAACAAAAGCATACAGAAAAAAAATAATTTTATGTGACCTTAAACATTGCAATTAGTATAATCAATAGGAAACGTTTAAAGAAAAAATTTGGAGTCGATTTTGAGAAAATGGCATTTTAACCTTTCCGAAAATGCGGATATTTGAGCGCTGTTTCATAGAGAAGTTTTGAGTTTGCATGAAAAGTTTACAAGATAACATTTAAAGCACATGTACTTAAAAAGCATTAATGGGAACAAATCTCCGACAATGTGAAAATTAGAGACGTGAGAGGCTGGTAAATGAATTATATTTTTCTATTTTTTGGAACAAGAACGAAAGAACGACCAACAAGAACGAAAAGCCGCTTATGACATCTCATTGGGCGTATTGAGCACTAGCTCTACCAAAAGGTTAAAAAAAATCGGGTCCGTTTGTGAGAAAATCTTCTTTTTTGCACTTGCCGAGTTGGCGTTTGTTGAGTCAGTGTTCCGTAACGTTATGGCGCCCATTTAGTATTTTTAAAACATCAATTTGGAAGCCAGAGAAAGCATGGTCTTCTACTCGCGTACAAAGGCTATTATTCACTCGTCGAAATTTCAACACTCGCTCCTACGTTGCTAGTGACGTGAACACCAACTCGTAAACAATAGCTATAATTCTACGCTCGATGAAGAAATGCTGTTATCGACGGGCGACTCTCCTGTTAGCTCCCCCCCCGCGAGTCCAGGGGTCGTTCGTGGACGCCGGGCCGAGGGCCACCGGCAAAGGAGTTGACTTACGTGATGGGTCGCCGCTGATTGCGAAGTAATCCAAGTCGCGCTCGCCCGCTGCGGAGGAGGGAGGGGGGCCTCCGCTCGCGCGCCGCCAACGCTTGTCCTGCGCCTTCGTCGGCAGGGCTCGTGCAGTTGAGGAGCTTACGATCTCTCGAGAGTCCGTTTCGTGCCTACATTTTGTGCAAAACATTAGAATCGATGACATTAACATTCTGAGCTTAGTCATGAAATTGCGTTCATTCCATTGAAATCATGCTCATTTTACTACTAAAACATAATAATGGAGATTTTTGTATTTTAACATTCACTTCTAAGAGATAAAAAGTGAAAGTGAGACGAGCTTAAAATTTTCTTAAATACCGGTTCAAAACGTTCGTACATCCGTTAAATATCTCAAATTCAACTTAAATTCTGATTGCCAGCACAGATATAAGAAACAGAAGGCTTCTTGAAAAAGAAAACAAGAATGGAAGAATGGATTTATTTGTAAATATTGCAATCACCCACCCCACACTAGACGTGCAACAGTTGGTTAAACTAGCGACAGTAAATTAGTTGAACACTTCAGAGATTCTATATAAAAGACATTTTCGTCGAACGTTTCGTCCCCGCCCTGAGGAAGTCTCCGACATGTCAGGCGACACGTCGGCCTCTCGCGGCGCCTCCCGGAGAGCCGAGAATCGAGCCGCGGAAGCTTACGTGTGCAGCGTATAACAAAACAGGTTACGTAACACGAGCGCGCCACGTGTGATTGACGCGCGAGTCGCATTCATCGCCCAAGCGAAGCGAGGAGCGTGAGCGCGAGCGCAAAGAGCGAAGACGGCGTTAAGACGAAAGACAGTTGCGAATCGGTACAGATGTTTCGCACACTGTGAAGAATTAGCTGTTTCATTCTTGTAAAACAAGCACAAAAACCATGTTTCGCGCACGGCGTGTTAAAAAATTTTTCCCGCACCCCTAATTTTCCTTCCATGGTCAGGCAATTGTTTTAAACTGTTTTTAAATTATAGTTTCTCTAATCGCAGTTCACAGTTGCACGTATAATCGAAAACAATATTTTCATAAGATGTTTCACATATTTTTACAAATTTCAGTTACTACACACGACAGCTAACATGGGTCTTCGACACCAACAATCTCTAAGAACCAACCAAGTATAACACTCCGTCTTTTACAGTAACAAAAGCTCTTTAGACAGGCAGCTACTAGCAATGATTATTGCGAAGAGATAGTGTTGAATCGTAAAGAATCGTCATAGCGCGTCTCACAGACAGCAAGTCGTGGAAGACTAAATGCGTAAAAATAATGCCTATGTTTTCGAGGGAGTCATCTAAAATAGAAATCCTAGTATAACAGTAACATACACAGGTATGAAATGGAAACATAGATTATTATTTTGCCAATTACCTTCAGAATTCACAGTAAATAACTAAATCAAAAATCAAATTCCCTAAAGGTAACCGTGTAGTGAAAGCATGCCCCAGATTCTGATACTTTTTCCAAAATTAATATCTTTATATAAATTGCTCTATTGCTTTCAACATTTTAAGTCATCTTTAAAACGTATTAATTTACTATTTCTGAATTAATAGTATGTATTATAGTTTATGAAATATGTAATATTAATAATAAATTTGAAGAAAAAGTATACAGGAGCATATTTGATACTTTTTCCCAAAAACTTACAAACACAATTCATTCAAATTTGTCTCCTGTAATATAATTACGCACTAGAACATTGATAACAAAAATTATTACTCCTAGTTGATTACAATGATTGTGATAATATTTTGAAAATACACATTTTTTCTTTTACAATTTCTTGATATGATTAACATTGGTGGAGAGAGTTTTATTATTTCTATAATAATAATTCTAGTTTTCAAAACTCAATATGTGTCCGCAATGCCTATTTAAAATTTCATTTAGATTGGAATACACACTTCTGAGAAAAAAGGGCATTTATAAGAAAAAACATGTTTTACGAGAAAAAATATTTAAATTAGAAGTAAAGAAGTATACACCTTAGAACATTCCAGGTGAATAATAAACTAGACTTCGTCTTGCAGCTTTCTTTTGGTGTTCTTCTGTCTTTTCTCAACTCTTGTTTGCTTTGTCCTCGCCTCAGCAGCAGCATAATATATGCCTTCACTGTCTATTGCATACAATCCTTAGCACAATTGTATCCAAGGTAGAATTAGATTTAATCAGTAAAAAAACTGTATGTGACGTAGGGGGAAAAGATTATCGTATTGAAAACACCATGTTTCATCATCGGTTACGATGCATGACAAGAAGTCTGCGTCCTCATCGGCCGATCGTTTCATGTCTCTGCAGTGTTCCACTCTGCAATGCTTTTGATCGTCCGTGAGTGAATGGGGCACAAAGTGACAACAGATCTTCTTTTTGTCCAGATTTTCAGTCAATATGCGATGCAC
This sequence comes from Gryllus longicercus, assembly GCA_038098605.1. Classification (NCBI taxonomy): domain Eukaryota; kingdom Metazoa; phylum Arthropoda; class Insecta; order Orthoptera; family Gryllidae; genus Gryllus; species Gryllus longicercus. Next base: position 3,397,510 of record JAZDUA010000038.1, on the reverse strand, counting down.
AGTTATTTTAGGAATTCCAGTGAACTCCTCGATTAACCTGGTAGATGCACAACGATCATCTCAAAGAATTTCAGCCACTTTTTGAACATTTTCTTCGACTCGAACTGTTGCTGATGCTCCTTGACGTGGATCGTCTTCAATGCTCTCTCTTCCATCACGAAATTTTGCATGCCACTTAAAAACGTTTTTACAACTCATTGCTTCACTACCATAAACACGTTGTATCATTTCAAAAGTTTCTGTGGCATTTTTACCCACTTTGAAACAAAACTTAATGGTCGCACGTTGCTCCATTGCTCTTTTCCCGACCGAGGGTCAAAACATTCTGTTGCAGTTTTATTTACTGCGAGCAGTCTGTGATGCCAGCTCTGTTCCTTTTAAAACGGAAGGTAGTCGAAACACAACACTACTTAATTCCTGCATCAGATCACAGTTTGCGCGGTTGGTTCCGCGAATATAAAATCAGTCACCTTTTTGTGGGACGGACTGTGTATGTGGATTTCTGATAGTGAGGTGTTGACAGTTGATGAACGTGATTTTTACGACGTGTGTTGTAATTATAAATATCAATATTGCATGAAAATATGTTCCTACTGTTAAGTAAGTCACTTTGGACAAATATTACAGATTCATAAATATATAGGCAAGGCAGTGGTAAGATTCCAAGCTCAATGAAGAGAGGCTTGCAAGTGTAATGGGACGGTCGCACATGTCGGATGGCGACGCGAATAAAATATTAAATTTAATAAGGAATCGCGCCGGCGTAACGGACGGCAGGAAACGTGCCGTTTGCGATTCCTGGTAGGGCCGCTAAGCGCGCCGAGGGAACGGAGGAAAGCACCTCCTTTGTTCAGCGCAACCCACGCCGGACGCACCCTCGTGACGCATGGGGAAATACGCCTCCCGCACCCCCAAACCGAGCAACGGAATTGCCCGCGCCCAGATCTTGGAATTTACGTGACGGAGGTTTCTTCGGAGAAAGTTGCATGGGCGCAGCTCTGCCGCTGACGCCGTGATAGGACGGAGAAACCACGGGAGCCGCGACTACCAATCGTGATGTGAGACGCGGGGGAGTAATCACGTGACACGCGAGCTTTCCTGAGGGACCATTGAAGGACGCTCGGCCACTTGTTTTGGAAGCGGCGGTGCGAGCTGACTTGTTTTGGAAGCGGCGGAGCGAGCTGACTGACTTTGGAATCAGGGGGGAGAGCGCTCACTTTTCGGATGGACGGATAGAGCTGTTACGTGGATTCGGAGCCGGGGCTTTCCGTGTATGGTCGTCCCGAATGCCGCGCAGCCCTCGCAACCATCGCAGCCCGACTCGCGTGACGGAAGCCGAACCATGGGACGGGACACCACATGTGAGTGCCTGACCGCAAGGGCAAAGTGAGTACGAGCCGGGGCGTGAAAGACACGATCACGAAGCAACCCGCCATCGCCCGGGCGCGGCCCTGCCGCCTGCCCGCGCTGAACGACGCCGAGGCGCCGTTCGGTCGACGCACGCCGCTGGCCTAATCCGGTGACTGTGAGCCGCCACCGCGGCTGCCAAGTGGTCGCCACAAAGGAGCCTGGGGCAAGTACCGACCGCGGCTGCCCGCCGCCAGACCTGCCGGGCGCTGGGTTGCCCGAACACCGCCCCTGTCAGTTGGGTCACGACAGCCCGGGAGGGCGAAAACCACGGAGCTGATATGAACTGTGGCCATGCCGGCTTTTTTTAAGTTAAGATTAGTTTGTAAGTTAATTGTAAGTTTTGTTTCTGGCATTGGGCATCACCCAAATTGAATCAAATATTGATTAAAGTAATATTAAAGAAAATGCCTCAGTCTTTCTATCCAGTAGTTAGACAATCACGCATGCCTCCCTCTAGGGAGTCTGCCGACGAAGCAGCCGGGCAAAGCTGAATCGCCGACGGAAAGTAGGTAATCGGATGAGTCGGTGGTTACACAAGGGTAATGCGGATGGCATTTTTTCATTATTCGAATAATTTTATTTGGCAATCTAAAGGTCTGAGTGCTACATGATGAGTTTCCTCAGAATTTTATACCATATCTCAGGTGGGAATGTTCATTTGCAAAATACACGCAACGAGCTGCATGAAGGCTGACAGAATTTGATAGAATTCTGAATGCGAGACATAATGAACTTAATTTAGTGTTTAATTTTGTTATATGTACATTCCATTTGAGGTTTGACTGAATTGACAGACCTAGAAATTTTGTTACCTGAACATCACTTAATTATATATTATTCATTTTCAATGGAGCATGCGACTACTGATTTGAAAGGCAAAAATGCATTGAAACTGTTTTTCCTTCATTAACTATTAATTTATTACAAAATTACAAATTTATTAATTTATTGAAACTTCTAAAATCGTACTATTTATTGTTTCACATATGTCCCCATTTGCTCTAAACCTAATTTTCTTGCCTGTGCGCCATCATGGTATGATAGTACTGCATCCATAACACCAATTCTCAGAGTCTGAGCTCCAACAAAAACATATTTTGGGATTTGTTCCCACATGCAGTTGTTCAGTCTCTCGTTTACATTGTGAGTCCTCCCATGAAGAAATTATTTCGAAAGATGATGTTGACTTAGGTCCCTATAAATGGGTTTATTACATCAATTATGACAGGAGGCAAGGAATGTTTGTGATAGTATTCTTAACAAGAAAACTAATCAAAAGAGACTTGTCCTTGTGACTTTGTGTAGAGTAAAACTACACAGTGGGCGCTGCATTTAAAGACCAAACCAACGCAACCAACGTACAAATATTTTTTCACACCTTAAAAAGTAGTTTTCTCTCATAATATATACATCAAATTGTTTATAAAAGATAAAAGTTGTTTATGACATCAAAAAACTTAAAATGCAATTTTTTGACATTTTCACTACAGGGGTATCTAAATAAAGTAAATGTCTAAACTCTTTTCCTGAACCACACATATTTATGTTAATGACGTGAAGTAATTACAATGCTTTTGTATTAGAAAAAAGTTCTTTACCACATTCCAATAATTCTACCACAAGACGCAGAGATATATACTGACTTCTGAAGCATTTCAGTCGATTCTGAGCCAAGTTTACATCGATAAAAAATCAATCCAAATAATCGCAAAGCCACTTCCAGCGGTTTGGGTGGCTCAGGGCATCAAACAGTGCTTCTAAGTGGGAGGACCTAGGTTCGAGTCCCGACGATGGCAGAATTTTCGATTGTAGGTACATAGATTAGATTCAGTCGTTCAGTCATGTTCGCCTTTCGAGAATTCTTATGGCCGGTTGCTCTGATCGGTAGTTTGTCGTGGTTTCTCCGATCAACACCTGGTGAATGCCGGAGCAGTACCCCTAACAAATGGGCCACGGACCGCACGCGATCGTTCCTTCCTCTTCCTTGGTCTCTCCTCACCCCGTACACACACACTTACACTAGCATGCACTACACTAACGCGCACGGCGAGAGACCGGTCGGGAGGTTAGAGCTTGTCCCGGATGGAGAGGTGATCTGCTCCACCCAGTGGGGGAAGATCACCGCCACCTCCTGAGAAAAACATGCCTTACACTTGCGGTACTAATGACTCTACCAGTTGGCGCACCCGCAATCACTAACAATCAATAAATCAATTTATTCTATGAATCAAATGCTTGTCAGCTTTAGCTAAGATGTTCCACTAATACCACCCAACCGGTAAAGAACGAACTTACTTATAATGCGGCAGACTATTTGTAAATCTTCTTTTCGTGTTTTAATTACTTCGTACACACATAACATAAAAAAAACATTGCGTTGTGTTTTCAAAATAAAAATGCATTAAAAAGGCGTTTACGTCATGTTATTCAGTGCTTTTTAACACTATCCGCACAAACAATTTAGATAATAAAATTGCCACCATATTTGAGAAAATATTGTTTATAATATTAACATTTCACTCAAAATGGCTCAACAACTAAGGAACCCCTGTCGGACAGATGTATTGAAAAAAAACCTCTTTCAGTACTAAGAAATTACAAAATGTGGGTTCTGTCTACGCTACATATTAAAGAAAGTAATTTACTACACACAGGACCAAGAAAAATCCTCTGTTTCTTTATCGAAGAAACACATATCGATATTTCGTTAAGGAAAACCCCATTTTTCGCAGCAGTGAAATACAATTTTATAATTTTCTCTATATTATGAATTTTATTTCGTTGATACGTATGTATATGAGAAAAAAACTCGCCCTATTTGCATATTTTTATTGGAAAATTCGGAGAGAAAATACTATTTGGGCGTTTCTGAAACTGAACATTTTGAATATAATTTTTAACCAAAGTTTCAAATTTACAGTTAATTCCTTGGAGGGAAAAGTCTTTCAATGAAACACACACGCATTTCCAAAGTAACATTTAATTACTAGACTGCTGCAATCCCTTTCTCCTCCCTCAAATCCCCGCCAAACACATAAATCTCTTTTTTCAGGCCCCCGATTGCGTTGGCGGGCGGCGGCCACTAGACTCCCCGGCGCAGGCAACCAACGGCAGGTGAGACCTCACGAAGCCCAACACACTCGTTTGACGTTTTCAAAATTGTCCCCACAATGGCTCCAATTTATGTCTTTAATTTATTTTAAGAATAGGCTAACATGTCCTATTAAAGATGGCATAGGTTCGATTTTTACAGTTAACTCTAAAGTTTTGAAAATTGAAAAATATTAAATTTTTTCGGGCCTCTTCCTTCAACTACAAAATTGAAGATAGAGGTTTTTCGGTAAATGAAGTTTGGCCTGTTTCCTGGTTCACCTGACGCGGCGGAGCGCGCAGAGCTGTTGCTAGAACCCTCTGTCGGGTACAATGAACTGGGACGAATACGATCGGTCGACAGTCGTGCGAGAACAACATTCTCGCGCCGCTTGTGGCATCGTCATCATGACTGCATCCGATAACTTACAGGAACATTCCGGAGTAGTCGTAGAGAAAGAAAAGACTGGAGCGCTCTAAACGGAATTTCAATGGTGAAAATGCTGATGCACCACAAATTGCGGTCATCTCATTTCCGTTGAACACTGAATTTTGCAAAATTGCAAATAAGAAATGAACATTGCAGTACTACAATATTGATAAACACTTTATTTCTCGCTACTGATTATGGAGAATAGAGAATGTTATGTAATGCTGTGGGAAAAAGACGAATTTTTGGAGGATCCTTTTTTGTTTGTGGACCCTGGTAGGGAAAAAGTGGATAAATACAGATGATAAATTAACAACAAGAATTCCTCCATCCTTTATTTAGCCAGAATCCATGTTTTGTGGGCACTTGACACCGAAAAATCGATTGACAGCAAAACGTCTGTCCGGCCGTCGCTGTGAACAACGCTAGCGGCTCCATTGGCTCCATTTTTGATTAAATATTGTTCTTGGATAGTGTGAAGAACTTTTAAGAGAATATAATAGGTATAATTTTCGTTAAAGCCCCTGATTTTTCTAAAATTGCAAAATTAAATTTTCGTTCTCTTCCTACAAGTAAAGTTTTAAACATAAAGATTTTTCCCTTAATGCAGTCTGTTATTCGAAGACAAGTTTTGAAATGAGGTCACGTACAGTTTTTGAAAAATTTGAGTACCTTTTGCGTAATTTTGCTTGAAATATACGGAATTTTATATTTAAACGTCATCAAAAATGTTGATTTTAGATACCGCAAAGGATCCTTAAGAGAATTGTGCAGGTCTTATGTTTCCTAGAATAGGCTTCGGTAGACCTCCCTCATTTTTCGAAAATCGCAAAAATCCACAATTATTTCGTCTGCAATTATAAAGATATGTTTTCTTATTGCAAAGTATTCATAAAAAAGTTGTTAAATAAGGTTGAATTTTTCGAAAAAAATTATATTTCTAGCGTTATTTTGCTTCGAACATCGGCAATTCTAAAATTTTAAAAAAATATTTTCTCAGAAACTGTTTCAATTTTTTCTTTCTCGTGTGCACCAAGAACGGCACAATCAAACAAAGCGAAATTCAAATTTCCCACGCTTCGTTTGAGGCGGTGACAATTTATATTAAGGCCGTTGCGGCACATAGTGTCACGACGCGACCTTCACCCTACTTTTAAAACAAACTCTTCAATTTTTACACAAGCCCCGGCCAACCCTAGGGCGTGACGCACCGTACTTCCTGAATTTAACTTCCGGGAGAGGTGGCACCAACTGATGTCACTGCAGCCCCACTGATCGAGAGATCCTACGACCCCACGCTCCACCACACGGTGGCTCGATTTTCGACGCTAGCTCGTCAGCTAGCAACTCAGAATTCAGAGACCAGCGGTTTTCATCGGTCGTTTTCCGTGGTGGCTTCCGATGAATTCCAGGCGAATGCCGGAGCAGTACCCTAACAAACGAGCCACACGGACCGCGCGCCATCTTTCCTTCCCATTCCTTTTCCTATGCTCACCCCTTACACATTTACACAAACATGCACCACCACCACACGTGCCGGGAGACCGGTCGGGAGCTCAGAGCTTGTCCCCGCTGGGGCGGAGCCACGCTGGCAGAAGACACGTGTTTTGGGAAACCCCGCTAGCCCACGGTAAGTCGGCACCGGATCTCGTGTATATATATATATATATATATATATATATATATATATATATATATATATATATATATATATTGAAACGCGGAGCGTTTCTCTAATTAATTAGAAACGCAGGGCATTTTCTTCCAATTACGCCTATTTCGAATTGCGCGGCAACGGCGGCGAGTAACGGACGTGACAAGGGAACGAGTCAAGCGCGAGAAGGCGGCGAGACGGGGCGAGACGACGGCAGTTGCAGGGTGGAACAGGACTCTAAGGAGAGCGGAGCGATGTTTGTGCGCGCGGTAAAAGAAGGACAAAATTAAGTTAAAGAATGTAAGGGAAGTTATCAAGAAGTGAGTTAAGTGTGACAGTGGCAAATGTTAAATAGCGCAAGCTGGTGATCGTGGTATTGGTGTCAGGAACAGTGGTGTAAAAAGGAAAAAACTCCGCCGCGTGGCTGATAACGGCGTGGGTAGTGGCCACGTGCCGGCGTTATTGTAAAAAGGAAAGCGAAGGAGAATTGGTGGATTGTGCCGCAAGAAAGCATCGAGATAAACTGCAAGGGATAGGCGGACAGTAACATAGAAGCAGTGCCTACTCGATTTGGAAGACACGTGCAACGGTCGGAGTTGAAGCAGAGGCATTGTGTAACCGCTGCAGGGGGTGGGCGAAGCCGCGATCGTCTACGCAGTCAACCGCCCGAAGGGGCGCCGAGCCGCGTCGAAGGCCGCCGATCGTGGCAGCCGTTGGAAATCATCTGAGAAGAAACGAACTATTTTGGTATTCAAGGTATTGTAAGATCTAGATCATGGGTATAGTTTTGGTACCAAAACAGGGAGTAATGAGATTGAAATGGATGTACTAAATGTGTGATTTCAGTAATAAATTGCTTATTTGTTTAAAGAAATTATAATTGAGTTTTTCCAATGTTCTTGTCAAACCTTACGAGACCCATTCACGAACTACGACACCTGTCCTTTCTAAAATAAATGTAGTGAAAAGTACCGCAAACAAAGGTACGTCACAATATATATATATATATATATATATATATATATATATATATATGTGTGTGTGTGTGTGTGTGTGTAAAACATTTACTATATTTACGGTAATAATGACCCTAGTAGTTGACGTGCCTTTAATTAATAATAATCAATCTAATTTTTAGTACAGGTAATTATATAACAAAACTACAGACAACGATTTGTCTTGACAAAGCGTCTATCCTAGGGAAATAACTGATAGGATTCCTTTTTGGACTCGTATAAGGGCTTGGATCTTTCTCGATTGTAGAACTGAACAATAAAGATATTCCTGAACAAATTCTTATCTATACAAATATATAAAGACAGCAGTGCGTTGACTTACAGCGTGATTATATCTGAATCTACTGAACCAATACCAATGAAAATTTTGTTCTAACTGCTTTTAAAAATCTGGGGTACTGTAGGCCAATGTTTTATTACCATAAACCTTAATATATATACAAAATAATTACTTTATGGGCATTTTTATTCTATCATTACATAACAGATTCAAGACTGCATCAATGTCAATAGTTTAGCTGCGCGCCACCAGAGGATGGCGTCTGAGATCTACCACTGATTTCATCAATGTCCAGAATTATTCGAAATTCATGGGGGTTTGAATAACGCTATGTAATGTTCGTGTGTGAACATTGATGATTTGTTAGTTCTGGACGCTGCCGAAACATTTGACAGAAAGCCATAAATACAGTAGTAACGAATGTCCAGGAACACACGTTATCCTTAGTCCGTATTACATACAAACAGTGGCAAAAACATTGTGCGTTTGAAAGTGTTTAAAAATTGAAGTACATTTAGAAAGTAAAATGTACAATAATATACAGTAATGTACAATGTACGATATATGTAGAAACCCGATCGGTCTCATTGAAGGAGTCCCAATTAAGGCAGCAATTCAACGGACGCGCGCAAGACCAAGCGGCGACGCGAACCGCGGCAACGACGAAGGAAGAACGGGTCTTCCGCATGTGCAAGACCGGAGAGGCGAGAGTCCGTTCGCAGCGAGGAGACGTAGCAGTTCGGCCACCGGGGAGGCAGGCGAGCACATGAGAAACGGACGAGTGGATGTAGTCTCCAAAACAGTAATGAGACGGAATAAGTGTGACGAATAGGATTGCCAAGAGTGTAAGGTGATGAACATGGTGGACAATTACGGACTAAATGTGGGATGGATAAATAAGGTAACGACAGTGCAGTTTGTTGAAAGGAGCCAGCGCCGGTGATGAAGGACTACCACGTGGCGATCACACCAGTGTATGTGTATTATAGAGACAGTGGTGGTGCATGATGTGGTGCCAACATAATTGTTTGGATTTGCGCACAACCGTGGAAACTGGCAATGACGTCGCGAGGCGCGGGGGAGCAAGAGCGAACGTCGTCGTCAGCGAGTCATTGAGAGGCCTGCGGCGGCGGCGGCGGCGGCTTCTCCTCGGGCAGACAGGCCTCAGGCCTCGGGCATACAGAACATCGCCTGGCGCCACCGGGCGGAGCCCACGACGACGTTTGAGGAGGAACCATTGGAACCGGCTCGTCCAGACAAGCATTTACGTACTATTACAATGGGAATGGAATCCAGATGGAGGTTTCTCGTTGACATCGGATCAGTATAGGGGTTTCACATATTGGTGAGGGGAGTCGTGGAAGGGCCCTACTTATGGTGATTAGCTGACATATTTGTAATGACCTGGCCGGCTGAAACAGGAAGCATGCGATCGCAAGGGTGAAGAAATATGCGATCGCAAGGGTGAAGAAATAAAAATTAAAGGTAATCAGAATAGTGAGCGGTGATCACCCAAACCTAATCATTCCATGAAATATCGGTAATACATGTTTTTCTTTAAAGCGGTGTTCCTTTTTAATGCATCACAAGTGCATGCAACCAATAAGATCCCTCCCCCTGAAACAGATTCCCTGTCCCATCTTAATAAATTTCATATATCTGATGAAATAATGTGAGATCATCAGTGCACCTACGTGCTGACAGACCACGTCAAAGGAGGGTTGTATGTTTTGGTTTTAATATTTTTAATGGGAAAGTGATAGTAGGCAGACCGGCGGATTCCAAACAGGTGGCAAGACAAGACAGCGTCGGCTGCGCGGTAGAGAGTGCAGCAGGGAGCCGCAGGGCATGAAGAAATGCAATTTCTCTACGTAACTAATAATTTACTGTAATAAAATGCCCCTGCAACGCCGGGTACTTCAGCTAGTATTCAATACAAAAAACAGATATACACAGAAACAAAATGGAACACATTCAACGAAAAACCACACAAATGCACCCTAATAGTTCATAAAATGAAACACTTTTTACAACACTACCTTGGTACTACAGAAAACCTTTCAATATTTCTGACAGTTATAATTTAAAATTTTTAATTATCTTTTCTCTTGGCAGTGTGCACTTTTTCTCTACCTGAAAATCTCTCATTAAATAGATCTTACTTCACACGTCTTTTCTAGTATACACATTCTTAATCAAATAGACTTTCATTTTAAAGCGAATTTTTAACCTTTCGCTTGTTCTCTAATTAACAAGATATTGAAATTAACAGTTGGCTTGATTGTATTAACAATTTTCAATTAAAATACTCTTTGAAAATTAAGTTTACTAGTCAACAAAAGAAATTTCACGTTGAATAATTCACATATAGTCTTATTTTCATTATTCTTTTTTAAAACAAGTTTCACAACTAATTCCCTTCTTTTATATTCCCTCTGTTACAAAAATACGACGTTTCACAAAGAAACACAGAGATATAATTTCTCGCAATAAATGAATACATTGTCTGATACTGTTCAAGGCCATGAATTTCTCTACAATTTGTTCAAAGACACCATGGCTTTCTAATCAATCTTTGATCTCTTTCTCAAAATTTATGCGGAACAGTTGACCTTAGTTGATGGCGGCCCTGAGGACCCGTGGTTACGGCCGGACTCTCTTAATTACCCGCAGAGTGCAGCGCCGTTCGACCGTCAACTTCAGCATAAACTTACCAGAAAACATAGTACAAATCCAGAATCCCCTAGACTAAATTTTAAGATTCAAATATTAAATGTTGAAAATGATTAGCCGAGTTAGTGGTCATCTAATTGAATTTGCAATAGCGTACTTCACACAGTTGGTTTAATTGTAAATCCCAACAATATTTTTTTTTGGATTCCAGCATTATAAACGACCTTTTTAGTTGCAAGAAATCGTTCATAATCGGATATTTTACGGCACAAACGATGACTTATTAGCATTTACGGCACGAACGATTGCGACATCACACATTCAGCCAATCGCAGCGAGAGAATTGGGGGGAAGTAGAGGTAAACGGAACAGCCGACCAACTTTTTCTCACTCAGATATCAAATACCTGAGACATCACAAGAAAGCTGATTCGCAAAATTGTGTTTGATTATCTTATAAATTTATAATGCTGTTATAAAAAAATAGTGTATGCAACTCGTTCGTAATGTTGCTTTATTGCAGTCGTACGAATATGAAAACTCGCTCCTAACGTCGCTCGTTTTCAAAAAATGAACTCATGCAATAAAGCTCAACATTATAAACTAATTGCATAAACTACTATTACCTCTTAATAGAGCTTTTCGTTGCACCCGTGATCTGAAGTTTCTTCGAAGCAAACGTATCCCCTTCCACGGACAAATGAAGGTGAGTGAACTTCCCAGCCGGCCGGACGCAAGTGAGATCGAATGAACACTCGCGCCTGGGTAGCCCTCCATGGGCTGCCCATCCAATTCCTCTCCTTTTTCTCCTCTCATTTCTCCAACGCCGGCCGGCGTCCGCCAAGGCCACCGCAACTCCCCGCAAGCGAACACGCCCCCACGCGTCAAGACCAGTACCGCTGAACCATGTAATCTCTGCGGTCGCTTTCTCCTATCCTGGCGGGCGTCCAAATTATTCCACTTTTTGTGGATGAAATCACACCGTCCTCCGCAGGCTGAGCGGTCACAGCAGTTGAAGTTACTGCAATGCAGAAGTTCATCAGGGAATGTGGCCAGTTTATACACGTATTCATTTGCATTGTATAGCCTAGAGCGCACAGGGGCGGTATGGCATGGCTGCACGGAACGGGGCGGGGACGGGCAGGGACGCACCTTCTGCCGTTTGCACAAAGTCCGAAGGAAAGATTTTCTGGAGATTCCGACTTGTTGATGACGTCAACGGCAGAGTCGGAACGGCCGTTGCGTCGTTTCAGTTGTGAGGTTATGTGAAGCGTATGGAACGATCATGAATGCGTCCTATTTAATTATGTTCATCCAAAATTATCCCGAATTGTGCAGCGTGATATTAAGCGTCATTTGATGTATAATCATTCTAGGACTGTAGTTTAATTGTTTAACTAAACTATCTGAATAAGGGAGTAACGTTTGGCAAATTTAAATTTCTATGTGTTTATAAGAAATTGTGTAGTATTAATGTCTAGGTATTTATTAGAAGCTATGAATTATTATTTATATTTTTCAAAATATCCAATTTAACTTGAAATTTATCGTGAAACATCCTAAAGAACAAATATTGTTTCATCTTCGACGACGTTGGGATGTAATATGTGAAATTCCCCTCTTGTCATTATCGCGCTGTTTAGAAGAGAATTTGGATTTTCTTCGTCTCCTTGCCTAATTTCCTTCCTCTGCTGTTAACAATGAACCCAATGCGATTGCTTCTTTACTTCAATTATGAAGCCTTCCTAGTGCCGCCCTCCGGCCCGTCCGTCCGTGGCGTCCCGATTCAGCGCATCGCTTGTATTTTGGGGTAACTTTTTTGTTTCAAATTGAACTAGCCATATGGTTTAGTCTATCATGACCAGCGTATAAAGACTAATCCAATTTCATACATATTGCCATATGTTAGATGAGCATATTTAAATTCAATTCGATGTTTTTGAGACTCGCGTTATGGGATTTTGTAATCCTCCGAGCGCGCTGGCCAGGGGGGGGGGGCGGGGGGGCAGGGGGGGCGCGGCGTGACCTCGGCCGGTGGACTGTTACATTCAAAATATGCGTTGAACACGATTCGCAAAAACATCAAAATTACTCAAAAAAACTTCTTTACTGAATACTACTGAGTAGTCTTTACTGAATACTACTGATTTGTAAACATTATTACATTTGTGAGTTCATGTTTTTTAAATGATGTCCAATAAAATTTCTCGATAACTCAAAAGCTATCTATGAAAATGAACGATTGTGTGGCTATAAAATACCCACTTTGAAAAACACTCAAACTTTATATCCTCGAAAACCGTTCGATTTTTTTTCTTTAAATGTTTCGAATGAATAGTGCTTATTGGACTAAATAACAATATGTAAATGCGTTTTGATATTATTTTGTTTTTTTCAAAAATTGCACAAATGTATTTTTTAATATCTCTCACACCATTAATATTTACATAACAGTGAATTTTACACATTATTGCATTTGTGAGTAGAGGTGATTCAAATTATTTCCAATGAAGCTTTTCGAAAACCCAGAAGTATTCTGTTACACGTTGACAGTAGCGTTTAAACATAATTTTCTGAAAAACAGTCTCGAATTTTTCAACTAAAATATTCATAGATGACAAGGTTTTACTCTTCTTTAATATTCTTAAATATAAATTTCTGTTCTACTTTTGAGGGAGAACAAAATTGAGAAATTTTGAAAAAATATATTTTGGGCAGCGATAAATGGTAGCTGGGAGGTAGGGCAAAACCGAAACCAAGCCCATGCCAAATATATTAGAAAACTATTATGAGAAAGTGTGTGCAATTCAAGTTAGAACTATGTGTGTGGAGTGACCACTTTTTTCTAGAATTTAATAGAAAATTGAACACGAAATATGGCTATAGATATTTTTATTTGTTTAAATAATTTTTTTTTAAATTAATGAAATGTTAATTAAAAATTTGCATAGAGCCTACAGAATATTAAATTGCATTGCAATATTATTTTTTGCATTCGTCTAAGAAATATCTTTCCTGTCGATTCAAATGCTTTCTTTCATTTACATAATCTTCATTTCTATCACACTGAAACCAGAAATAATGTAAAATTGCAGTAAATAACTGCGCTTCTCACGGTTTCGTTACGGTAAATGTTACAACTAGACGCAGTCTATTGCCAGACTCTACCATGGCTTTTGAAAAATGATTCTGTTGTATTTCCTTCCCTGGTCAGAAAATGAGCCGCCCAAATCTGTAGTTCAGCGGCGACGGATTGAGGATTGAGGATTGAGGATTCTCTCGGTCCCGCAGCGGCCTCGGACCACACTGTCGTTTGCGATTCTCTGCGAATGTCTCAGAAGAAACATCCTGAACGATCAACTTTAACACAAGCATGCTCATTAGCTCAATCTAATTACAAGAATACGCTGTTTTCTCCTGTAAATGTTCTTGAATAAATTAATAGTTAACTCCAAAAAGCTTTCTTAAGACGCTTCTAGAAAGTTGGTGCCATTTCCAAATTCCACAGCTGCGCCACAATGATGAGGGGGGGGAGCAGCGTTGCAGTGGGCGAGTGCACTCACTTCTCCTCCACTTCCCCCGCTGTCCTTTCGCGTCAAGGTCCTTTCGCTGTCCTCCTGTCTCGCGCGCAAAGTCTTGGGGTTTCCCGCTGCTCCTACAATTATGGCTCCCGTTGGGCGGACACGACGCGAGTTTCTAAATTTAATATACGCATAACCAATATCAATTTTTAGAAAAAAAAACAAACAGGAGTCTCTTTTTTGAAGCACAGATTTAAGAATGAATGGAACGTTTTAAAAAACACTCGGATCAATTCTGGTGCTTTTTAACGTATAATTGCTCTTGTATTGTACGGTAAAAAATGTTTTTATTTTTGGCAATCTAGTACAACAGACAGACAGATAGACAAAAAGGCGGAGGGACAGACGTTCTTCATTCATTCGATTTGTCGATATCAGGACCCACAAAACAATGGATTTTGGCTACACCACGTGATTCTGGATATTTGTTTTCTAAATTTTGCAACTCGATTTATCCACCTTCCGTTACCAGGGCCCTGTAGTATGAGTATTTCACCGAAAATTCACCGTTTTTTCACGTAACATTATACAACGTATCCTCTACTTCGTAGCGAGAAATTAATAATCTGGATAAGGACACTTTATCAGATTCCTGCAATAAAGTGCATCAATTCCGCTGTTTAGCTCGACTCGAAAATTCTGCGAGACACGGGTTTTGAACCCTAGAACCTCTCGGTCAGAAGAACTTCAGTGATATATCTTCTGTTCGAATAAGACATCGCAGAGAGAAAGAGAGAAATTTATCCGTTTACATTGAAATAGAAAATAATATAACTTTTATAGATTATTCTAGACCCTATTGCACAACTTTTGATGTAAGAAACAAGGAAACATCTCTGTTGAACACTACATATCCATCGTAGAAATACGCGTGTACCTAAAATCCAGTCGTATAGAATCGCCATCCATCAAATGGAGGCTCCCTTGTCAGTGCGTGGAGATTGCGAGGGTCGACGGCAGCGCTGCAGCGGCGAGGCGGAGCGCAGAGGTCCGAGGGTTTGGCCTGTCAGCCCTGGGGAGACCCCTCGTGGCCCTGCCCATAAACATTCAGGACGCACATCTGAATGCTTAGCCTCGCAACGCAGTGCTCCCGAACCACACACAACACTTACTTATGTTATAATGTTACTTAAGCTATGTATGTTACTCGAGGCTAAACGACTCCTCTGAGGTAAATTCAAATCGCCTGTTTCGTCACCCCTGAAATAACCTCCTTTCTCTGCTAATTGGTGAAAGGAGCGTCGGGAAATTTGTGTGGTCAGACGGAAGAGCGGGCCTGACGACCCGAGTCTCGCCACGTAAAATAAAGTATCAATTCAATTCAACCCAGCGGGTTGAAACAGCACTCGAGACGTCTATATGTGCGTTTCGCCTCAGAAGCCAGAGGGTTGAAACGAAGGGCACTCGAGAGGAGCGTATGTGCGCTGTCTCAAGAGGTAGTGAGTCGAAGCGCCACTCGAGACAAAAAAATGTGTTGCCCCTAGATGTGAATAATTGTTCTGTAGATTCCGACAAGTTCGTTTATCAGCTTCTCAAGTTTCGAATGCAAGCGAATTCAAAATGTTACATTACGTTTTCTGGGCAGAGAATCTGAAGCCAGTTTCTTGGACGCAGTCAGTATGTTGTTTAAAGCATATCTTTGGTACAAAAATTGTTTTTCCCTTTTCCCAATAGTTATATCGTCTGCCAATATCCTTGCAATTACCGATGGTTTAATATTTTCAACTAAAAACTAGTAGTGTTATAGAATGGCACCGCCTTTCTCGCACTGGTTAGTTATCTATTCTCTCTACCCTTGACTAGCTTTTCCGACAGTACTTGCCTGATTCAAAATTCTCTATCTTCAATTTTTTTTTCAATTTTCGAAAAATCGGGAATATCACCGAATATGACACCTGCACCATTCTCGTAAGTTTTTCACACTATTAAACAACAAAATTTAAAGAAAAAAATTGAGCCATTTTTCTGAAAATTTTGAAAATGTTCGAGGGGCTTCTCTCAAAATTAAAATATCGTCTTCGAATTCCAGGGGCCGCTACATCAGCTAAATCCATTAAGAAATATCAGGTTTGGAGAAAATCGGCTGAACGGTTTAGCCGGTAGCGTTGAACCCAGTCGGACAGACAGACGTTTTGCCGTCAATATATTTTCGGAGTCAAAAACCAATAAAACATGGATTCTGGCTCCATCACGACTTAGAGAATTTTTTAAAATGTAGCTGCAGGATTTATTCACGTTTTCGCTACCAGAACCCGGCAATAAGATTTTTTTCCGGCAAATTTTTGGCGTTTTCTGGCGCACAATTACATAACTTTCTCTTCTTGTCAAGAATTCGTAAGACGAGAAAGTAAAATTCTGAAACTCTCCTCAAGGAACAAACCAGTTCCTCGTAATTAACTCCCGCGCCTTGTGAGACAGTTTGAAGAAGACACGAACCACACCCCTCCTCCCAGTAACATTTTCCAACCCTGCTTCAAACACTCTGCCTCTGCCACTGACTCCCGATCTTCGCCGCAGATAGCGAGATCATCTGCTCAACTTGCACTTTTTACTCTCTCAAATTAATTGAATTGTGCTTTTAAAAATTAATCTATTTTAATTTTACAGTAATAATAATAATAATAAATATTATTATTACTTTCTCGCCTTAGGAATTCTTCGTAAGAAGAGAAATTTATGTAATCATGTGCCAGAAAAGGCCGAAATTTCAACAGAAAAAAGTTATTGCCGGATTCTGGTAATGACGAAGTAGATAAATTCAGTTGTTAAATTTGGAAAAATATTCTAACTCGTGTTGTTGTCAAAATCTATGTTTTATTGATTCTTCATACCGAAAAAATCATTTGACAGCGAAACGTCCGTCTTTCTCTCTGTCTATCTGTCCGTAGTCAACATTTGCGTCAAAACCGTTCATTCGATTTTCTTCAACATTTATATTCCTCAATCGATTTGAATGAACACGTGGCTTGGGGAGTTTCAAACGAATATTTTGATTTTTGAGGGTACTTCACATGAAGACTCAAACACATGTTCAAAATTTTCTCAGAAAGGGTTCCAAATGTTTTGATTAAATTTTTTTCTGAATAGTGCAAAGAACGTTGAAGACAATGGTTTAGAGATCAGTTTTGCTAATTTCCCCGATTTTTCGAATTTTCGGAAAAATGAATGTTAAACAACAAAACTGAAGATTGAGTTTCTTGTCTCAGGCAAAGTGTGTTGTACAAACTTACCCCTTTAAAAAGGTCATGTTCAATTCTTTTGAAAAAAAACGAGTACTGTGAGCGTAACCTGCGCATGAAAATTACGAAAAAGTCTCAAAAATCTCTCTAAATTTTTTCTTTAAATTTTCTCCATATATGTAATAAGGGGCTGTAAGAAATATTGTGCTAGACTCATTTGGAGTACTGCTCGTGTTTTTTAAATTGCAAAAAAATTCAAAACTACAAAATTGAAGATAATTTTGTCTCAGAAAAAATTGTTGCCAAAAATTAGCTTTTTAAATATATAAATAAAGTATTGGTGCTATAGAATGGCACAGACTTTCTCGCAGTATTTAGTTTTCTAATGTCTTTAATCTGAACAAGGATTTCAGTTGTGACTGATTTTCTTCCCAGATACCTTCTTCAGCCGATTAAAGGACTTTGTTCACATTTTCTTGAATTTTCGTCTTTCTAATGCTAGAAAGCCATATACTATCCGAGTGGCCGAGGTGGTTAATTGGTGTTTGAGGAATCAGCTCATCGGATAGGATGATAGCTGGTTCGAGGTTTACTCGGTGAATATTATTTGTCGCAATTCTCTGTTGCCTCAGAAAATAATTGATTATTCCAGAAACTTTATTGAAAATCATTTAAAGCAATTCTAATCACAAATAAAATTAATTAAAATAAATGAACTGAAAGTGTCTGAATGTGATTTTCGAATTTTCAACTTGTTCACATCTCTTGTTGAATTTATAAAAAGGATGAACCCTCAAATCGGAGTTTATGGCTATTATAGAAGTGCGAACTGCCTGTATAATACGGGTGGCCGAGGTGGTTAAATGTCGTGTTCGGACTCAGCGTCTGGGAGGGAAGGGCCGCTGTTTCGAGGCTGGCTCAGCGATACTTATTTGTCACAACTGTCTGTTGCCCCAGGAAACTTTAGAGAATTTGAGGAACTTTATTGAAAATCATTTGGAGCAATTCTACTCATAAATGCAATTTATTAAGATTATAAATAAAATGAACGTGTCTGTGCATCATTTTTGTATTTTGAAATTTTAAGCTAGTTTACCACTCTCTTGTTCTCACTGCAAAACTAATGTCACATCAAATAAATTGTTCAATATAATATTCAAATCAATTTAAAGTTGCGTAACGTTTAGAAACATTGTGAGAAAGTATGTGCTTTGGTAGCCCCACCTATTATTATTATTATTATTATTATTATTATTATTATTATTATTATTATTATTATTGGCGTATAGGCCATTACTGATCATGTTACACGATGAAGGTGTGTAATCCAGCTGTATCCCTCAGTATGACGAGGTTGTGTGTGAATCATGAAGTTGATGCCTTGAAGTGGAATTAGGAGATGACGATGACATGCGACCATGTCCACGCAGGACTCGAACCGGCAGCCTCCTCGGCGCAGAGGGCAGGGGAATATCTTCCAGAGACACTGTGGAGAGCGCGCTCCGCAGCGTGTGGGATGCACAGCTGGCCTCTGCCTCGCCCTCTACAAAGCCCTCCCACTCCTCCGATTCCCCCCCCCCCCCCCCGCGCAACCACCGTCAGCGAAGGGCGGATCGCTCTAGGCCAAACGATGCCACGGGGTTCTCCTTCGCAGTCGTTCTCCTTCCCGAAGCTTCTTTCAATCTACGGCGGCGGAGGTGGCTCCCGCTCTCCAATTCTCCTGAGACATCGGCATCGATTGCTGCACGAGTCACTACCGCCACGAGGAGTCCGTGGACTTCTTCCCTCTTCTCGAACACGTGCTCCACATCGTCAACCAATGGGTCACAGGTTGGGCGGAGGAGCCATTGTCCAACCGGAAACGGGAACCGGAAACTGGAATGAGGCGAAATGTCCATTTGGACCAGTGGATGATAAAAGCCATCGCCGTTGCCACTGGGCCTGTGTCACGCCCCTCTCTTTCTTCGTGGTGACGCTCCTAATGGTAGCTCTCTCTCACACATACGTCTGTAGAGCCTGGCCCTTTCTCGTGCCATGAGGTCTGTAGGGAGCATGTAAGCTGTTACACACACCGTGCTAAACGCCCGGGCCACCATCAAGGCGGACCTACTATACACCGAGTGGGCGCCGCGGGCGTACAACCGGATTTCAAAGGCATCAGACAAAATGGGGACTGCGTAGTAGAATGGAGTTCACCGCGCTAGATAGTAGCCTCGGCTACTACAGCAGCGATCCTTGTATATTTTAATGGCTTTTGTGAAAGCTCTTCTGGCGGCCATGTGTTTCTCCTTCGGAGTGTCATAATTTGGGCGGACCCCATCCGCGTTGCGCAAACCAACGAGTCCGATGGCATTCTCTGCGAAGTTCTGCGATCTCGACAGTCCACCAACGCGCTGTAGGACGGCGTTCTTTCCACAGACGTTTGTCATTGACGCATCAGAAGCGTCGAAGACAAGGCTCATCACAGTTCCCCCGATATACTCAGAGTTGCCGATCAGCATAAGGTTGCCCTTCATCATGGCAGCGAAAGAATCGGGATCGTGGTTCCAAGTGGCTTTGCTCCAATCCTTTGTAGAACCCAACATACACGTCTCTCCGACTTCATACACAATAGCTTGGTGGTCGCTATATGTATAATAATCGCTAACCTCCACGCCGTATCCGTCTACCAAGGCTACCACAGGCGAATGTCATGTCAAGGATGGAGCTGCGACAATTCATGCCAAAGGTCGGGCTGTTACTCGTGTTGCAGAGGTAGTCGCGTAACTGAGGAAGGCTGTCCAGGAGAGCCATCCCAAGCTGGTTCGTTATCGTTCTGCCCCACTCAGGGGCTCATGCATTAAAATCCCTTGCAATAATAACAGGCCTTCGTTCTCTTTTATCATCCAATAATCTATCGAGTAATGCGTTGAACTTCTCAAGAGAGGCACTGTGCGACATAAACACTACAAAAATGTATACGGAACCCCTTTATCCAGATGAATGCAACCCCTCGAACTTGCATCACCTCCTGGTCAGGGCTATTTCCATAGAACCACACCACAGCTCGGTTCATCACGTCCGAAAGACGTTGAAGACCGTTTATAGTCCTATACGGCTCACACAGGATCGTAACGTCTCGCGCAGTCTGGCTGAGGTCTTGCGCAGCCTCGTAGTGATCAAGGGTGAGCTGAAGGACCCTCATTATCGTTCTTCTAACTCCGTTCCGCCTTCCGTAAAGCCTTTTGGTAATAGGGACACTTACAGCTACCAGTTGCATGCGTCTCTGCCTTCCCCTTGACAGAGGCAACATGTAGGAGGCTTAAGGCGAGTCTCCCTCACCGCAACGATGGCAATTCTTGGACCTATCAGACTCTTTACAGTTTCGCACCAGGTGCCCAAAAGACCAGCACTTATAATACACGGTAACAATTATCTTCACCCGAATGCGACACCGAACCCAGCCAATCCGAATTTTATTCATTCGAATCGCTTTACTGGCGAAATCAGTTGGAAGTGCTATCACGGCCCGCCGGGCGCCACCATAGGCGGCGCGAAAGAATTGAACTATTACTTTCCTGCCCTTGCCTCCCTCCAGCTGCCTCAAGAACTTCTTTGCCTGTGGAGGCTGCATCCAGATCTCTAGTCTCCAGGAGAACCTCACTTGACCCTGTCTTGGCCTCCGCTTTTCCTTGCTGTTGATCGGCCACTGCGGTCTGACACGGACTGCCTTCGAGCAGCCCGCGGCTCCCTTTCTTATTTTAAGTACATTGTGTTGTGACCAAAACAACAAAGAACAACAAAATTTCTTAAAATTCTTTTATTCCACAAACCAATAGAAAATCCAATAACATAAGCCGAGTCAACCAATATTCCAATAGATGTTCCGTATGCGTAGCGTTGATCACAGTTTCTCCGTAGGGGCAGTCCAAGTCCGTAATCACTCGATGTCGCACTTTACACGTCACTGTTAACTCACTGGCACTCGCTTCTTGACTGCCCCCTGCCCGCCCGGGCAGCGCTCTTATACCCCGCTCGGGGTGAAGGTCCGCCGGCCAGCTCCGCGATAAGGGTGAACCCTTCTGCTCCGAGGCTTGCCCGAGCGTGACGGAGCTGTAGGGTTGCTGATCGGCGCTCTCTCTTGAGCGGCGCCGGTACTAACTTCTGGCGGCAACTTCAATGGCGCGTGTTCGACCACATCACATCGGGGCCCAGATCTCCTCGCTCCAGGGGCTCCTTCGCGTGTCGCAGTCTCCTCGTTGCTTTCGCCAGTACGTCCCCCGACGCTCGGGGTGGAGCTTCAGCGGTCGCCCATCCGCTCGCGGGGCTCCTGCGCCCTCGGTGGTCCCACACTTCCCCACTTCTCTCCTTGCTCGTGAACCTTTTCTGGGGTTATGCTTCTTGCAGAACACCACATGGACGGACTCTGCGTGGATGGACTCCTTATTAGTACACTGGGGATCTGCGGGCGCCGGTTCTCTTTCGTGAACCGCAACAACGATATCACACATGTGCGAATTGCATGGGCCAGCTTCTTGATTTCGCCCTGCACATTGTGACGAGTTTTAGGAAAGTCTAGAAGCTCAATGATCTTCTTCTAGAGGTTAAAAAGTGCCTCTTTTTTCTCTTCACCTCCCTTATTACTTACCACTCCGATCACATTTTCTTCTCCGAAACATAAGCAGTTTGCTGGCTAGATGTCGAAGCATGAAGAACAGCTTTGAAACTTACTGTAGGTATCACAACAGCTACAGGGGTTCCAGACTTCTGAACCGTCCACAACGTTCTTTCAAGACTAGTCATGGAGCCCGTGCAGAGGTAAAGAACAAATGAACAACACGTAAAGCGCAGCGCATCGGCAATTATTGGTAAAACGGTTCGGTTATCAACATCTAATAGACGAAAAGATCTAACGTTGTCTAACGCGGATATATAAGAATCAAATCCTGCCCATGCTACACGTTCTCGTCTGTCGTCCAGTCGCGTTCTATGCTGGAGGGAGATTGACGAGTCATTGTGGAGATCAGCTGTAGCCCTTGGTAAGACAAGGTTGTTAACCCTTGAATTATCAAATAGTATGAGGAGGTAGGACGATGAGGAGAGATGACATCTGGGATCCTGGCTGCCATTTAGCGGCATTGAGCGGCATGAGAGAGGTCCTGGGCTCTCCCGCGGTCACTGCCGTTTCGCTGGCAACTTTCTCCCACGGCGATCGACCCGGGGCTCTCTGAACATTAGCTTGGAGTATCCTTAGGCCCTTTCCTTTGCATTCCAAGGTAGTCCATGTCTCTATCCCGGAGGTGGAGCCATTCCCTATTCACGATAGCAGAGGCAGCGCACTGATCACGCAGAAATGTTCTGCACGGGGCAAGTGATTATTATAAGATTAGAAAGCACACAGTACCTGGAATGAACCTAACTCCACAAACCTAACAGAAGGATCAGGAAGGCAATCTGATCCAGATGTTTGCCTCATATGCTGGTCCCTCCGTCACGGGGACCAATCCAGTGTAACATGATAGGAAACGAAGTATGAAGAGCGCGAAAGCCTTCATTAGGGTCACGATGCAAACTCTTTATTCCTGAATTTGTTTGTAACTTTTCAGAATTGTATCATAATTTCGGCGAGACAAAAGAATGACGTTTTAATCGAGTATATGCCAGTTAGTTCTGTCACTCAACTAAGTCAACTCTTCAAATAACCCGACAGATAACGGCTGCACAAAAGCAGATTTTTTACAATTATATATAATTATCTAATACTTAATATTTTGCGAATATATTTTGAAGGTAACTAGTATTAACAAATACTTTTTCATTACATTGCTTTTACATAAAAATGATATTTCTGTCCGAAACCGCAATTTTTGTACAGTGTGCAAAACATCGCGAAACGTCTGTACGATTCGCAATTTTCTTCACGACGTCTTTGTTTATTATTTACCAACAATAGTGTTACGACAATGACTGGAATCTATCCATTTTTTACAAGTTAGGTAAAATATGATTTCAGAAAGTGATTAGGAAATAGATTTTCAAGCAACGGTGGTGATTTCGTGAAAGATTTGGTGAAATCGTAAATAATATTAAAATAAATTAACAAATTGTCCCGTTTGATTATAGCCAGTATTGTTATGTAATCATAAAACATTCGTGAAAAACACTCTTCTTTTAACCAACGTTTCAACAAATGCTGATTGTCATCTTCAGGGATTTTAAATCTAGAAAGAAATTTCTAGATTATACATTTAGAAAGGAACTAAAATACACTTTTTTTAAATTACAGTAAAACCTCGTTAAACCGAACAAAATTCGGGATGGAGGAAAAATAAAAAAATGCTTATTTGTAGAACAAAGAAAGGATTTTATAATTACTGTACAACTGAACAACTAATTATTGAAACACAAGTTGTCGAATTGAATCGTTTATTGCACTGGTAATAACGATGTATATCTCATGTATTGACATACAGCATAACAGCAAGTACATAAGTGGCAGAAATTTTCTCTTAGAGGAACTTGAAAAATCTTTTGACGTAAGGAACTGGGTTTGCTTGATGATGCGATGCGATTACTACGCTACGATGTCATTTTCTCACATCGCGCGCTGTTGCATTGTCTGGTATCACATAAAGGTATTTGTATATGCACGGCACATTTTTTTGGATAATCCCAGCACTTCTAAATCCGAACAGACTACATCCCCAATTAGTTCGAATTACCGGGGTTCTACTACTAAGGCATAATACAAGATGAGTACACATTACAATTAGGCCCACCTATTATTTCGTGCAACTATATATGGTACATGGATGACTTTGGAATCCTGCATTTCGTGGGAAGGTTTTTCATATTCCGTGTGGTAGTCATCGATACAGTTGTGAAACAGAGCTCACCTTGCTGTGAGCTTGGCCGATGTCGGGCTCGGAGTGGAAGAGACTTTGTGAAGAGAGAGCGAGTGGGGAGGCAGGGGAGGGCGGGGGCGGTTGTGATTTTCTTTGATAGCAGAATTTTATGAACGGCAAACATATACTTTAAATTGAGATTTCCTAAATATAAATGAGAAGAGACAGTATGGAAAAATATAATCAACAAATATTAAAATAAGTTTTATTTTATTTTATATTTGTGTGTAAACTAACTATTGTCTCTGAACAAATGTCAATGATATTGTATTTTTCTTCTTTGTTTCCTTTCTTTTTAAATTTTTTATTGCAAAAAACTTAATTTAAAACTGTCAAAATTGGCTAGAGGCAACATAGTTGAAAATACGTTTGCTGCCTGAGAAATCAAGACTACAATACACCTCAGCATACAATTAATTCAAAAAGTGTTGCAACGAAAGAAAAAAACCTCTTCTGCTGGTGAAGATATAATTTTAACTTATGTAGATCTATCGAATAATTTAGCTCCCTCAACATTGTGGGCTCGTTAATCTACGTAAAAGCCACCATTAATATTTATGAGAACGTTGATATTGGTTCTTATAAAATTGTGTAAACTTTTTTGAAAAGAAAAAAGTCTAGAATCACAAGCAGAATAAATCCAGTGTTCACACCAACTGAAGTACCTAAATTGTATCTTATCAATTCTATCGTTACTCTATGTTAAATTGTTCGGTTAGTTTTGTTATTAATGGTAATTCTGAAAAAATAATAGTTAAATGTGGTATGTACATTACAAAAATATTTTGGGCAGTGCATAACGTTTTTGTAGTTATTTGATATTTCATTCATATTCCTTTAGTTGACCCATTGCGTCTCGCTGACGGCGAGGCAGGTTCAGTGCGCGAACGGCGGGCGCGAGGCGAATCCCGCACTCGCCTCTTTGACGACCTCCACTCGAATCCCTGCGAGAGAGCGTTAAGTAATGCTGCTAATAATAGATGAGATTTTAATTTCAGTGCACTTAGCGGAAGGCCCAGATGAAAAACGGCTTGTTTTGTAATCTTCTGTCCTTCACACAACGTGGACAACACAAGCTACCCGTGAAAACGTGCATATGATTTTCCCGAAAAATAATATTTCTCAATTGATCTGGCGCGACAAAGATCTGCCAATTTAAAATTAATCTTAATTTTGGTGGAACTTGTTTCACATCACCCCAACAAAACTTGAACCTCCTTTAAATTTTTGCATTTTTAAAAATTTTAGAAATATTAATAAAAATAAAGTTGTACTATATATTTAGTAAATCATTATTCTCTATTTGAGCAAAAAATAAGAAAGCAATTGTAGCAATGTTTCAAAAAAAATATGACACAAGTTTCACGCAAAAAAAAAAACTAATTTTGAAATATCCCCATTATCATAGCAACGTTACAGCTACTATATCTTATATTGGCGTGTTTACCAAGTTTGAGCTGCGAAGGATCTAATCTGACTTATGCGTGACACATGCCTCCATGTCAGACAGACATTCGTATTTTCGGGTACAAAATTGAATGCATCACGTCTCCACCCACACCAATCCTAAATGTGCTCGGAACGGGACAAATAGCCTTTAATAATGCCGTGCATGCAAAGTTGCAGACATGTTAAAGGAACTTTAAACATGGATTTTCGAACGGAAAATTCCAGATCGTGACAACTCCAATATTTTTTCCCCTCTCACTATAAAATAAAATATTGTGTTGCGGTCTAACCAATACCTACAACCAATACCTACTAATACTAGAAGGTGTTGGTCAAACGCGAATAACACGCTCCATAACGGGTAATAGTTGAAGCGCAAAGTAACCAACCAACGCCCTCTAAAACAATTTATGCAGTCATAAAACTCTAAAATAACTCAAATAAAATAAACAAAAGCTGATCAGAAGCTACTTAAGACTGAACAATTTTCGCTTACAGTTGAAAGTGCAACGCAATATATCCATGAGAAAAAGTATCAAGAAAGCAAAGAAAGAAAGATATTTGTATTACTTAAGAAGCGTTGAAATGAAGATTTGAAATATTGATTGCACTCACAGACATTGTAACGACTGCTGTCAGTTCTATAAGTTTCCAATGGAAGCTATTGACGTTGTGGTGTTCATGTGGGAACGTTTGACAAAATATGAAGCATCATTTATGTTAAATTACATTGTGAATATGACAGTAGTGTTTCAGAATGTGCGTAAACCAGGAAAAGAGTTGATATTCCCGCGGTTACATAAAGCGGTTAAATATGCATTTGACACTTTGTGTTCGCTTCTGCGGCAACAGACACTCGAAAAAAGAAATCATACTTTAAAAATATTATTTTCAAATGTAAAACACGACAAACCAGATATGACCAAAGAGCCAGAGTAAGTAAAATTGAATTTGGGAATTGAATATTATATAATATAAAATTTAATATAAACTGCTAATATTAATTTATATTAAAATTTTAAAAGGCATGAGATTATCTGTATAAGAAACTTATATTCATTACCAAAACAGTGTTTTATAAAAACGAATTTAATAATTAGTTGCAGAACAATTTAAATAACAAATGAAATATATAGTTAAAAACACCTAAAAACAGAAAGTAATTTTATTCGATATAAAGAAAACTTAATTCTTTTAAAATATTTACATTGTTATTAATACTTTATGATGTGAAATTTATTATGCCTGTATTCATCATATAACATACAACCATATTGTTGTATTTTTCAGAATAGTTAAACATGTAGAATTGGTATTGATTGCAATAGCCAATACGATTCAAGACTTGGATTCACAGACATTTTCTTTTTTTAAGCAAGAAGTTCACGATCTGATTGCTCGTCATATACAGGTGTTATGGAAGGCATATGTTGAATTTCACGAGAAGAAATATTCACCACTTCATCAGACGCCTCACAGTAAGATTGCTTCATATGCATGAAATAAAATAATGTATTTTATTTTCTTCATTATAACCAACTAATTATAAGAAATATTTGACAAAAAATACAGAAAATGCCAATCACCCAACATATCACATTCCGCGCCGGTTATTAAAATGATACTTGCGCCCGAAATAAATTATTTAAAAAAGTAAATGTAATGTAAGGAATATATTAATATTCGTTTACAGAAAAGTGTATAAATGTAAACTTTCTATCTAGTAAAAATCTGTTTGGTTTACTAAACTTACAATAATTAAATTAGAAAAATAGTGTTCACAACATTACATTTATTTACTTGGGTGCAGATTATGATGTATGAATATCCAGAATGTTTATTTGTATATATACATATCTGAAGTAAATTCAATATGTAATATTATTAACAAAAACGAAATTTCACATTGGTGAATTTGTAATTCTAACGTATCGTCATGGAATCACGTGTTAAACAGCATTTTAGTGTAGAATGAGAAAAGACAAAGACAAGATTGAGAGAAAAAAATGAAAATGTAAACATTAGGCAGATAATAAAGGTAAAAGCGTAACAAATCTAGTTTATTAGGTGTTAGTCTGATTCCAGTGATATCTGATTGTTCGAAGAAATATGTTAAATAACTCTTTGTTCTCAGGGATATTTCTTCATGATTTCAAGTATTTTCTCAAATTTCCCAAAACGTACATTTTTCTTCCTCTAGTACGTAGTATAGAGAAAAATGAGAATGCTGCAGTGCAAAAGATTATTTAATGGGCGAGGCAGAGACACACATCATGTAGCCCCTGATACAAAAAAGTTTTCTTCGTGGTACTTCACGTACATTTTGCATGTCAATATTATAAACAACCTTTTCGATTAACAAAATCTTTCATAGTACGCCCGAAAAATTACTTCCTCGCATGAAACTTCCCCCATCTATGGTCGCTCCCGTGGGGTCTCATGCCAGCGGTATCCTATCAGTCCACATCCAAATCAGAAAATGCTATGCAAACAAGCAATTTGCTTAAATGCTACAACCTGTCTGTTCTAAATTTGATCTGGCTCTATTCATCTTCAATATTTAATTTTGTAAGATAATTCAGTTTTCTCTTTCTGTAGAGCTTGCATAATACTCTATATCATCTTTTTACCTGTTACTCGCAGCCAGCTTGGCCTTTATTATCTCTACTAGATAATCTTCTTCTTTGGTCCTATCTTCCATATACGAAAGTTAGGTGACCCATAACGGGTTTTCTTGGGATAAATTAATCAGGGTGGTTTTCCGTTGCCATCCCTGATATGATGATGATGATGATGATGATGGAGGGTGAAAGGACGAACACTATACAACCATGCCCGAGGCGGGACCCGAACCCGCGATCTTTTCGCTACGAGATCGCTACGGCACTACTGCCTTAGCGATCTCGGCCACCGGATCGGCTACTAGATAATACTATAAGAATAATACTCTACGAGTACTAGAGATTACTATAAGAAGGGACCGCTTTGGCAACTACTGCTAGGCCACTGCTGACGATAAAACTGCAAGTTGCGCGCATACAATCATTCCTTAGTTCGTTTACAGGTAGCTCATTTGTAAATGGCTTCATCACCATCTCTTGCAATGTCATCACTCAGCATGACGTTCATTTGTTGCCCGTTCTGTCACAGCGGTCCCTTCTTAGAGCGTCTCCACGTTGACTTAGGGGCACGCGGGGTTAGTCAACGAAGAAACTGGGAACGAGTTTCGTTATCGGACTGGTCACCTTGCCCACAGGCTTATCACTCAGTGAGGTTTCCAAAGCCTACCTACTTTCTCCTTGCTCAGAGCTTACAATTCGTTTATTCTGATGGCACGCTCTTCAAACTGTAGTTGTGGTTGAAAATTGCTGTAGCTTCTTATAAAGTTGGTTGTAACAATAATTTCTCGCGGCGTGGATAACGGTTACGTATCATTACAATGTTGAAACTTCCATCTTACTTGAAAGTAACTTGAAAAATTAAAAAAGTAGCACTTGAAAAATACCTAAACGAAGAGCAAAACATACCGTTTTTTCGTTTAAACCTCAAAAGTTTAAGACGTACCTTCTTAAGGACGCGAAAGTATAAATCTAACAAATCGTTTAAAAAGGAAAGAGAATTATTTTATATTCTAGAAATGACAGGAGGCAGTATTCTTTATCATTTCTTCTAATGGAAAACAAAGCGTTAATTTAAGTTTATTATACTTGAATACGCGTTAATTCCATAATGGTGGTCGACGATTTGTCATTCAGTAACTTCTAGTCAATGTGGAAATGTATTGCATAACTCCATTACTTTCTCAATACTACCCGTAAAATAAGCTATTTTTATCGTCACTGTAATAAATTCACAATAATGAATTCATACGTACAGAAGAGATAAACACGAATGTGGTAATAGGCTCAGTGCCAAATGAGTATGAACAAAGAACTACAGAATTACAAAAAAGGGGTGAGAAACACGGGACCAAAATGTGAAAAATAAAAAAATTACAGTAATTTAGGAATATTTTTTTCCGTACGCGCAGGCAAAATCTCTCCTTCGGCAGCTAAAGATACCGCCTCATACGTAAACAATCGAGGCCCCCGCCCCCGGGAACAGTGTCTTTCCCTCCCCATGGCAGTTTGCGCCAATCACATAGACACTCAAGCTCTGGCTGTAGCGTCTGGTCAAAGCGCCCCTCCCCCGGATCGAAGGGTGTCCAAGTTTGTCTGGAAGGAAAATAGAATTTCACCCGCCAGTTCTGGTGGAGGGAACTTACATTCACCAACGGAAAATGTGATATATTTGCAGACAATTTGGCAAATGTTTTTAAACCTCATGAATCTTTCAACATTGTTGATGATTCATTAATTCAAAATTCTATTTCGACAGAGATTCCAAGTGTTCCGCATCCCATTTCTTTCATTTCGCCCTTCGAAATAACTACATTTTGGTACATTTTGGCACCCAGGTCTAATTTACAAACTTTCACTTTTAGGAATCCTTCAATATTTCCAAGATTTAATTCCTAGTTTTTTAAATAATCACACATTTTTCTTCCGTTTAAAACACTGTATTATATCTCCAAAATCAATTCTTGCCAGTGTCCCTTAAGGAGTTGTACTTTCACCCATCCTTTTCAATTTATTTCACATTTTCCTTCAACAAACGACACTTCATTAGTATTATTTGCAGACAACTCTCTGTTATACAGTACAGATAGGTATCTTGACACTGCAATTTACTTTGCTCCAAAATCATTTAAATCAGGTAGATTCATGGGCTGAAAAGTTGCATATTAAATTGAATACTTCAAAATGCAATGCACTTTTTTCCCTTTAGCAGATATAATGCACCACCTCCTCTCATCTCATATCAAATTTCATCCAGCGAACCAATAAAATATTTAGGAGTATTAATGGGAGAACTATATTGGCGAAATAACACCGCCCATAGAAGTTTGTTAGGTGATAAACGATGACATCAGCTACTTTCTCTCGTTAAATACTGTTCTGCATTAAATATACTCATTAAATTACATATTTTAAAACAATAATTCAGCCCATAATATCTTATGCGCGTCCAATTCGGAGATCAACATCTAAAACAAACGTAAATAAAATACAAATTTTCAGAATACCTGTCTAAGAACTATTATTAAAGGCCCTTGGTTTATTCCGAACGTACTAATTCATTCTGAGTTCGGTATACTTCCAATTCAAAACGTGTTTTACAAATTTCGACGAAATTCTGCCGCAAAATGAATAATATTCCGTCTGCACTTCATTTTAAGCTTGGTAAGCACAATCCCCAACGTAATCGATTTAAACGCAAATTACTAAAACAATTCTTCGACCCTCCACGACCTCCTTTCGAATCTTATTAACCCCATGAAATAGTTTTTTTCTTGATGCGCGAGCTGCATTTTTATAGCTACTCATTTTCTGTATTTCTTCTGCTGCCAAGGGCCTAACTGACCAAAGGCAAGTAATTATTCAATAAAAAAGTCTGAAGAAACCACAGGACGACAATACGAGAGATAGATGACAATAAGAGAAAGAAGATAAACATCAAAAGTAGAAGGTGGTCGTGATAAACGTGTGGAAAACGACACACTGTGTTGGTATCACGTGCGTGCGTCGGTATTGTAGTAATAACTCATAGTCGTAGCACATAACGAAGCCAGTGTTCGTGGAAGTGAAATCGGAAGGAGGTTATTTGTAAGGGACAATTATTATATTGGTAAATTGCGACAGAAACAGCGAGCATAAAATGCTACATCTTATTGCGCAGACATCGAAGAAAACGAAATAGACGTGAATGCGAAACAGAACGAGTCTAAGAAGTGGGAGAATAAAATGAAAAATAGGTAGTTTTCGAAGGAAAGGAACAAGGAAGGAGTGAGGAAGTGGGACATGCAGCACTCGCGCCGCGGCGCCGCCTTCTTTCGCTGCTGCCACCAGACCCACGTCCGATCTTCTTCGGTCTCTTGCCTCTTGGCCACGCCCGACACCTGACTCCTCGCCGCTGCTTCTTTCTTCGCACTCTTCCTATGCGGCACGCCGACGCGTATTCCAAAGTCCTCACGCATGTTTGCTAACGGTGTATCGGTATTCTGGCGTTCTTTTCAACCCTTCTTAATGCTAGCTGCACAGTTCTACTGACGCCTCTCAACAGCTCACAGTTCTGGCTTTCTCGGCCCCTATTCCGCCTCGTATGAGCTACTCCACTACTTTCCACAGTCTTTGTGCAATATTTCACTTCACAGTTCAGAAGGCTGAATCTTCCGCTATCCTACTATTCTTTCACCTGAACAATCACTTCGCACCGTACTTTCCACAAAATGGCGTCTCACAATCCTCACTGATCTAGCTCTCTACGCACGTCCGGACTCTTCGACGTCCCGTACCAAAGAAAACTGCTCTCTCTGATTACTACCGCTCTGGCTGACCGCACTAGGCCTCTCACCTTGGCGTCTGGTTCAGGAAGACGTTCTTACTAGCGCTCACCGCACTCCGCGTCTCATACAGAAAAGGGGCGATCCGTCTGCTGCTCCTCTATTTATTTATAAGTAGCGTGACGTCACGGCGAACCCTTTCGCGCTGCGAGCAGCAGCCAGCAGAGAGCTGTTTCGGTAGTAATTCAATCGGCTCCCCTGGGCTCCGGTCATCTTCTCTGGATTCGCCAACGCTGTGTGGCTGTTGGGGGGTTTCCGAGCTGCTCTCAAACTCCACAATGATTTTATTATGATTTTTAAAGTGAATTTTCATGTAACGTATATATGGAAGAAATCACCAATAAATGAATATTAAACATTCTTAATTCATAGCTTCCGAGTTTCTCTTGTTTCTTTACGTTTGTTTTGGTCCATTGGTTTCACGATATCTTTACATAATCATCGGATTGTCCCTGGGTTTCAGAAAATCATCTTCATTTAAACTGCTATAAACAAGATACTAGGAGAGTAAAGCACTTTTAACTTGCGACTTAGAGTGTTTTAAAATAATTTATATAACTCATCACAATCGTGAAATAATTTAATTTTAAGCTCAATAACAATTACTCTTATTTTAGTAAGAAAAAAACTATTTTCAAAGGAACAATATGTATGCACTTCCCTTCAAGCCTTAATGCTGAATTTATTTTCTAGTCGCCAAGAATACTGAAAGGGAAACCTCCTCGGAAACTGTGTACACTCTGAGGGAAGTTGATGCACCAGAAAACGTCGCGCTGCTCAGATGCGATTCTGCAGGGGACATCACTTCGGCAGAAAAACGAAGAATTCTCAATGAAACACACTTTGTTGCAACGAGTTCGAGGAATCGTAGAAAAAATGTTATTGATAGTTTAATGCATTAATTTTATTACGTAGTGAAATGAGTTCTGTAGTAAAAATATTGTTCCTTGTTAATGTTCGCGTTTTCTTCTCTAGATAAATTTATGTAATGCGGCGTAAAATCGATTTCGAATTTTGAACGGAAATACAGTTTTTGCCACCTTGACATCAAAAGTTTTGTTAGTCCGTTCTTTCGTCTATTAACAACATTATTCCTTCTATTAGCAAAATTGGAGAGGTGCAAAAAAAGCTTCGCAAATCCCATTTGCACGGTTGAGGTTCTTCACCGGTGGCCGCAGCAGCGACAGGAAATTGGGGGCGGGGCCCAGCTGCGGAGTCAGCGGCGAGGGGGGACAGAGATGAGGGGGTAAGGGCGACTGCGAAAGCAAAAGGGCGAGAGGCGGCAGTAACGGGCGTGAACGAGTGGGCAGGCCAGGATATTGTCCGAATATTCCTGTCTTCTTGGCAGCTGGGATGGGGGTACAATGGCGTTGCCACTAACAGCAGCGAGGCGGCGAGTGCGCCACTGAACACGCTGACGGAACAGGAAGGCGGCGACAGGGCGGGGCGGGTGAGGGTAGTTGGCCACTGCTGAAGGGGAATTGAAGGAGTATCCAATAAAAACGTTGAATCCGATACACTCATTGATACACTCCCGGGCCTGATGTAATAATACGCTGTCTTGGATGTGGAGGATATAAACAATGCAAAATTATTTAGTTCGTCATGACATACAGAAGGGGCCGTAAAAATGAAGTAGGAGGGGGCATTTCCGTTTGCTTACAAAAAATTGAGTAGTTTTGAAATCTTTACTAATGATTTACATGCGATTTTATGTGTTCAGCTACGAGGAAAGGGTAAGAAAAATTTTATTTTAAATATATCCGCGGTATATTGAGCTCGTTCCACGAGAGATTTGACAGCAATGTACAAATTAGTACGAATAACTCGAATACCAACCCTACATTCAGACAATACATGAGGAGGACATCTCATATTCACGACGACATCTCAATTTACCAAGTGTATCGTGACAATGATCTTAGACACAAGAAGCTATGGACAATCACTCGTTAATCAGCTCGCTCGGGGCAATGTATTAACTCAGGTAGTTGATGTTCCTTCAAGTTCTTGCACGGTGCTTGATGTATTTTTAGCTCGCCCACGGCAGATGTTGATAGCTCACGAAACTACACCAAGTATTGGGGATCACGGGGATGTTACCGCAGGTGACATGGCAGAGAAGCAGGTGCTCGAAAACATAAGAACATTTTTATTTCAATACAATAAAGCAGACATAGTAAACTGTGAGGAGTACATAATAGGGATGCCCATGTGAATCGCACGGTAGAAATGTGGAGGAAATATAGAACTCTTTTAAAAAAGTGTTTACAAGCAGGTGTTTATTTGTTGCAGCTGAGCCAAAGAGAACAGCGATCCAGCTTAATAGACCGAAAAGTAATTAAAGAGAAAGGCAATTGCATTTCTAATCATAGGCCAGTAAGCCCAACATCTCTGATTTCCAATGTAACATCTGATATCGGAGTTCTTGCGACGTGAATGGGACAAAAGAGGTTGGTTATGCGACATAGGTTTCGAAAATCCTTTTCTTGTGAAAGCCAGATTATCACAACGGATCAAGATATTGCTGAAGCAGTAAATTGGTTAAGATATTGCTGAAACAGCGAGACAGCATACGTAATTGTTATAGATTTTTCAAAATAATTTAGTATTGTTTCGCACGGTATATTGCTTAAGAAAATTGCGTCTATTGGAGTTCACATGCATGTAGTAGCTTGAATACAGGAATTCTTGATAAATCGTATTCAGCAAGTTCGAGTTCGACATTTACTATCAGAAGAAACTTTAATTACGTCCATAGTCCCTCAGGGAAGTGTTGTAAGACCGCTGTTATTTTTGGAAATCAGCAACAACCTTCCATTTTGTATTACGCTTACTTGAAAACGATTGCATAATTCATCAGCCAATGGATTCGGATGATGATATATTCATACTTTAAAACGATCTAGATAGCATACACTCCTGATATAACATAAATAAAATTAAGATAAACGCCGTAAGAAGTAAATTACTGAGCTTTCGAAAGCAATAACGAACGATCGCTTGGAATATCAGGTGGGAGGCATAAGCATACACAGGTATCGTGTTGTAAATAGCTGTGAGTTACATTACGTAACTTTTGTTGCCAGAAAAGCGTCGAAGTTACTACACTTAAAAAAGGCAGCATGAAAAGTTGAAAAATTGTATACACGTTTTAGTTAGGCTAATGCTAGAATATGTTTTCAGCAAGTTGGGACCCCTGCAAATAAGATCAGAGTGAAGACTCAGAAAAAAATTTAAAACATAAATCAAATTCATAAATAAAGAACCTACGAAAGTCCAACCCACCGAAAACAATATAAAATATTATCGGATGTAGAATAAAGAACAGCTTATGCCACATATTCAAGGCGTTCAAAAACTACCAGTGCTGCAAGATCACATACTTTCTCTAAATTGTTCAAAACGCTCCGCAATATTTCATAGATTTGCATATTATATTGAAAAATTGACTTGATGTTACATACGTTTTACAAATATAACAAGAGAGTTGTACACTTGTGTAAAATTTCAAAATACGAAAATGACATACAGACACTTCGAGTTTCCTTAGAATCGTAACTGCTTGTCTATGAGAGTAGAATAGCTTTAAATGATTTTCAATGAAGTTTCTGAATTTATCAATAATTGTCTGCTACAACAGAGAGTTGGAATAAATAATTACCCCCGAGCCAGGCTCAAACCAGCGGTCCCTCCTTCACAAATGCAGAGCCCGAAGCCGACATTTAACCTCTTCGGCCACCCGCGTTAAACGGAGAATTGGCACTTCTATAAAAGCCATTAGGGCCGAAAGACAACAAGTGATTTGCCGAGATGTTTTACAAATCCAATAAGAGAGTGGAAAATTGTTTACAAGTTGAAAATTAAAAATCACATACAAACACTTCCAGATTAGTTATGTTCATTAATAGTATTTGCGATAATATTAATAGTAATTAAAATTGCTTCAAATGGTTTTCAATAAAGTTTCTGGAATTCTCAATCGTTTTCTGCGGCAACAGAGAATTGCGACAAATATTCACCGACTAAACTTCGAACCAACTATCTTCCCTTCCGAAGAGCTGTGTCCGCAAACACTAATTAACCACCACGGCCACCCGGGTAGTACATGTGTTTGTAGCATTTGGAAGGCGGAAAATCGAAAAAAAGGGAAAACAATGGCCTTTGGGCGACCAAAGAAGGTATCTTGGAAGAGAATCAGTCACAACCGAAATCCTAATGCGGACTAAAGAGATTAGAAAACTAAATACTGCGAGGAAGTCTGTGCCATTCTATAGCACCGCTACTTTATTTATATATTTAAAAAGCGAATTTTCTACAACAAACTTTTTCTGAGGCAAAAATATCTTCAATTTATTTGACACATTGGTTACAATATTATACGCGAAATGACAATTTGAATCTACATCAAACTTGCTTCATATGACAGAAACTGTTGCTTGAAAAATGTATTTATATGATAATACATAGTAATATTTCCGTATTGAACATCATTTTTATCCGATGTCAGCAATATTCCAGTCGAACACACTGTATACATACATGCGCACTCATTCATACCCCGCAAGTCGATTACTTACAGATTTTCAAAATCAAACGTTAACTTTGCTGGCCACAGAGCCACTCTATTCATCTGATTTACAGGTTTTATACATGGACCGATACATCAGCTTCTGTTTTCTAACAAAAAGTGAAAATTCAAAAGTGAGTGATTTACGGGGTTTTAAAAACAATCGTTTTAATTACTCTCGGTATTGCAATCAAAAAATGTGTTTATACATTCCATAAATAATTTAATTATATAAATAATATTCCATAATTTCCCAATTCCATTCATTCTCTTACATATTAGTTATTTAAATTATGTAGGTAATGTAGGAGAAATGCGCTGCCACAATTTTTTTAAATTAATTTACAGGCTACAGGAGCACAAACAGAGGAAAATAAGCAAATTGGTTTCTATTGTGAGTATTTTGATTTACAGCTCTGAAGAGTGCTGTTGACAATTTAATTCTTAAACTACTTAGCCAATGATTTTTAGTAGAACATAACATATATAAAACTAAGTAAAGTGTGCATTGCAAACATTGTGATTTAATTTTGCGAAAAATTGGATTTAAAAATGTTCGGTGGCCCGCCTTTAGGGACTTTTCTTTATTCGTATATTATTTCTAATGTTTGCAAATTTGCTTTCTCTCTCCCTCTCCCCCTCTACCCCCCCTCTCTCTCTCTCTCTCTCTCTCTCTCTCTCTCTACACACACACACAAACACTATATATATATATATATATATATATATATATATATATATATATTAATTCTGAATGAAAATATATCATAGAATCGATTGGTGGCGTTTTCAATTGTAAATTTTTAGTCTCTACTAGTCAAAATGGCGATTTTTTTTAAAAAGTCAATTTTTAATAAAAAATAAAAAATTTCATGTTGCTCATTCAAAAATATGCAGTTTTCCATGATTTTAGCGAAAGAAATGAGTTATGAAATGAGTAAAATAAAATAGGTCTAATCTAAATAGGTCTAATCTAAAATAGGTATATCTACAAAAATACTTATATTGTTGTTTCATAATTTTAAAAATATGATTAACATGAAATTTTTAATTTTTTATAAAAAATTGACTTTTTTCAAAAAACCGCCATTTTGACTAGTAGAGACTAGAAATTTACAATTTAAAATACCACCAATCGATTCTTTGATATATTCTCATTCGGAATTAATGTATTTTGGTGTGTTTTGCGAGCTGAATTGACTCATTATGAGTAGAACAAAATTAAGTATGTCTAAACTCGCCTTTATCCATTCAATATCTAATGCTTGTGAAACAGAAAATTATTATCGTAGAAGGCTGAAACTTTGGCAAATAAATCTTTGCAACGTATTAAACAAAGTTATTGTCGTTTATAAAAAATCTGAGATGATCGGGTGTGCGGTCGAACTGAGTTCGCGTGGAATTACCCACACGTAAGATATTATGGTTATTTGATATTGTATATCCCTTTACTTATTGTAGAATACGCAACCTGGGCGACAACCCGTCTCTTTGCTGTCCTTGCTGCGCTCGGACGACGAACTCGACTCGTGCGTGAGTCACCTGCATCGCGCCCTTGCTACGGAAAGTACTTTGAACCTCGCATTTCTCTCTGTTACTGCCGTCGCCTCTCAGGCTCTGTTAGTTAATGGTGCCGTTACCTTGGTGATCGCCTCGCCGCTCAGGGAAGCAACCGCCGCGCGGGTGGGCCCCAAACTCCTGGGAATCGGCGCCTCCGGGCGGGATGCGACTGCGCAGACTCGAACGCACGCGCGCCTTCTGGTGCACGTCTCGCAGCACGGCCGTGCGCCTCCACGCTTCGAAGCCCACCAACGAAAGTGCTTCCCTTTCCACACGCTCTCAACCTCGACGCAATTCTGCCCAAAATCACTTCACTGTCTGATTTCTGAGCGTTGAATGTAATTGCTCGCATCGCTTTTACTAAACTTTCACGCCCGTCTCGCTGCCTCGCGCTGTTGCAACGTTCAGCACACGCAGGCTCCCTCTTATTTGGCAGACATCACCATCTAGAATGCTACGTAAGCGAGAGATGAATCACTGTAGGATACTCTGCGTTAGCGTAAGGTGCAATTATTTTATTTAGTATGCCTTCCAGTATATGTCAAAGTATTAGTTATAGTATATATACATTCCTTGAACCCGACTTTAACTACACTAGAAATTCATGATACCTTTGGTCGTACGACCATGCAGTATATTTCATATTGCTAATGCTGCACTTACATTACTTCACTAAGAATTGGGTGGCCGTACAACATGTTCTATTTTGATAGTTGGGTGGCGTCCATATTATTATTTTTGAACGCATGAACCGACAAATTTACATTGATTCAATGTTAATCGTTATGTTAGGATTTAATTTGACCGACGTGTTCATAAAATGACAAATATTTCTAAAATTAGATAAAGTAATGAGCCTATTTTGCTTACTTCGTCATTGTCTCTGAACTCATAGTACCTGTAAATACTCGTACACGTTGATGTTTTGAAAATATTTAGCAATGATTCTACAAACGTTTTTAATTACGTCGCAATTCTTTCGTTACTGTGAAAAAGGCAAAAAAATTTTTAAAATGTTTACTTTAGTATCCTGGTAATGATATTCGTGTTCAGAAGTCATATAATTCATAACGTCGTATTTTACTAGTATATGTGGACGTGCTACTTTTTACAGAGTCGTGATTCCTGGAATTCGTGCTGTATTATCCTGTACTTTACTTATTATTAAAGTTAACATTTATTCTGACAAATTTACATTTTTGTCATTGAGCTCATTAATGACTTATCTTTACATTATACATTCACAACTTCCGTAAGGTATTTCTTTCGCATAAATGTTTAAGCTCACGGAAATATCTTCCACGCCGGCTTAAAGATGTCTTCCGTTCGGATACCGTCCGTCAAATGTCCACACAATGCATAATTTTTTGCGGATTCCAACAAATTGTTTCATATTCCTTTATCGGAAAACAAGCGATAAATTAGCAATTTCCTTCGCGTTTGCCGTACTCTTTTTCAAGGTGCGCATTACAAAGGGAAGAGGTCTCCAGACTTTCCCTACAACGAAATCTACGTGACCTTTCCAGCTTAATTTACTATCGAAATGGATTCCTAGGTACTTGCATGAGGAAACTATCAGAATAATGTCTTTATTTAAACGGTAATTTGTTTCTCTATAATTATGACCACTGCCAAAAGAGATGGATTTGCTTTTGGAGCTATTTATGGACATTCCATTATTTTCCGTCCAGCTATGTAACGCATCAAGATCCCGGTGCAACATTTCTTCGTCTTCTTTTCAATCTTTTTCGTCTTACCTCTTATTGTGGTCTAGAATATCTTTATTGACATTTCCACAAACAGTGCCACATAAGGCCAGATGCGCAGCCTCATAGCTACAAATGCATCCACAAATTACATGTTCTGACGGATGCTTCAATTTTTGAGTTACGCATGAAGATATTCTTCACCCCTTCCATCACAAACGAACACTTCATTAGAGCCATGAAAGTCAACGTTTGGCGCATCTCAAAATATGTCTTTCCTTCACATCTCTACTCACCATGTCCCATGTTTTTGCCTACTTAAGTCACTTTCGCTGCCAAAGTGTTCGTAGTATAGACTTTGCTCTAAAGTGTCGGACAGCGACAGTTGGATCAGTGCATCACTTGCCACTGCCGACCCTTTGACCGGTAGGTCCTAGGTTGTCAGCTAGGTCGAATTGAGTCGCTGTCTGGAGGAGGAATCCGGCTGCTCTAATCGATAGTTTTCTATGGCGAATGCCGGAGCACTGCCCTAACAAATGGGCCACGGACCACGCGCGATCTTTCCCTCCTCTTCCGTTTCCTATCCTCACCCCTTACACACACACTAACATGCACTACGCTACCACCCCCGCCAGGAGAGCAGTGAGGAGCTTAGAGCTTGTCTCGGCTGGAGCAGTGCCCCGCTGGTGGGAGATACCTGTTTAGGAAAACCCTGCTAGCCGACGTTAGGTCGGCGCCGAACCTCCCGAGCAAACTCATGGCCTGCACTTACGGGGCTGGCGACCTTGCAGTTGGCCTCTTCAAGGAGCCGCCTTCTGAGGGTCCTCCCGGCCACCGAGGCGACGCGCGCCTCTCTTCAGGGCAGCGTCGACGCTTCACACAGATTCGCTTCGAAACGCTGCGCTGCGCAGGCACAGAAGCCCTTTTCCGTCCTCTTCCTGTAACTCGATCAACGGTTTCATTCTCTTTTATATTTTCAGGACCCTCGAGATGGCAGACTGATTAAAATCTGCTATAATACATTAGTATTATGTTAGTACATTAGTATTATTTTAGAGTAGCCGTTGAAATTCGAGAGTTCAGAGCTGCCGGAATAGTCCATGTCTCAAATCTATCGGTTTAAAGGGGACCGGGTTCGTTTCCAGCACGCGTTGACAGCCCTTCTCCAGTTGTGTAAGCATTGACTTTTCGTATCTGCAAGGTGCAAACTTGCAGTTAGTTGCGTTTCCTACTAAAGTAAAGCACTTGTACACGATTCGTGAAGTTCTATTGAAGTTATTATTGTCATGTTTGTGATTACAGATAGATAGATTTATTATTTCTGCAGGTATGTTTATACAACCTGGTGGCAGAACACTACAATTAACATATTACAGTTTGCTATTTCCTGGAACCAGACCTGGCAACCCTATTCTTTAATTTAAATTTTTAGAGGCAAAATTATGCATTTAATTGTCGAATTTGTGTTGATATATTAGATTTAAAAGAATTAGTTTTCGTACCTTTTGTTATATGGTTTGTAATTAGGTTTACCAGTGATGACGGAGGTGTGTTAATATGGACAGCAATTGCGGTATTATAATGTCACATACCAGTTACTATGTGCGAGAAAGTACGAGCTGGTTTAGCACCACTAATTTTATTGGTATGTTTATTGTTCTCAACGAAGATATGTGTTTGGAATCATCGAGGGTATGGGGATCTGAATGACCGTAATAGTGCTGTGAAAAAGCACAGTGAATGAGAGACACATTTTCAAGTTTTTTTAAAATTTAACAACGAAAAGGTACAAAACAATAGAGAAATCTTGAGGAAGTTGAATGATGCTGTCTGTTATTTAGCAAGACAAGAACAACCTTTCCGAGTCCGCGAAGAACCTGAAGAATCTGTGAA
The DNA here is from genome assembly GCA_038098605.1 of Gryllus longicercus. NCBI lineage: Eukaryota > Metazoa > Arthropoda > Insecta > Orthoptera > Gryllidae > Gryllus > Gryllus longicercus. Next base: position 3,355,694 of record JAZDUA010000038.1, on the reverse strand, counting down.
TACGGAATTCTTTATAATTCTCAGCTGTCAGCGATGATACGTTCTTTTCGGTCTTACAGTAGAAAGTTTACGATTCCTTGTATTTTTTATATGAGCGCGTCTGTTCTCCTCCGTCATGTAACTGAAATAATAGAAGAGAGCAAACGTGGAGATAAATTAATTGGCCAGTCGTGTGATGAGCGGCCTCTGGCTTCCACGTTTACATCCTCCGCTACGCGCTGAACTAGTTTAGCCAATGACGGACAGAGGGCTCTGCGAAGACAATTCCCACTCGCAAACTGCATGCCTGACCGGATCCACCCAATCCACCAATCAGAGAATTTTAGGCAAGACCTAGGAATTAAAGGTGAGATTTCTACCTTTCAGCCATTTTGACAAACGTCTCCGTTGGGAAACGATCTACTGAAGAACGTTAAAGATACGTCCAACAGAAGCTCTCTGAAGAGGTAACTGTATTTTAAATATGTAAATTTTAAAATGACTAAATCGAAGGAAAAATGAATTATGTTACAATAAATTCAAGAGGAATAAGTGTATTGCTGCATTTTAGTATAAACCCTTCTATGTGCTTCTTAAATGTACTGAAATATAGTAATTAAATGATAAACTAATACAAAGGGCATTATTTTTTCTTACAGATTCTTACTACTTACGTCTTTCTTTTCTACAACTGAATGTTAAAATATTCTACTGCCGCTAATCTCCCCAATTTCTTCGATTCCGTTCTCGCGTTATTCAACTGAGAGAATGTTGAATGGCGATGGACGGGTAAAGGCACCGACGCGTGTGATTTCAACGCACGAGTCGCAGACTCCGTTCATCGTAGTGGAACATTCCGACAAGTCAGCCCAGAGGTTACAACGATGAGCGACGGGAGTAAGTGAACCGCTAACATGTTCTTTCCGTTAGGACGGGCGAGTAGAATTTCGAATAGTGTTAGTTATAAAATGTAACGAAATTTATATCCGTTATATTTTATAACTACTGCGGCGACGTACAGTCGAGGTTATAACGCCAGCGACTTGTAAAGTGCCATAGATAACGTTAGCTAAAGCCAGATGATATAAATGATAACATTTCTTTTTATAAAGAAACCTTGACTTAAAAAGTAACGAACTGAAAATTGTATGTTACGTATGTATTACGTATTTACATGAACTAGAAAACGCATTAAAATATAATTTTAGGAAATGTGAAAGTGATTGGTCATTTAGAGCATGAATGCAAACAGTAAGTAATAACCAAGATTAAATATTCAAGCAAGTAATTATAAAATTTGATGAAACTATTGTAATTACCTACAATTAATTTTTTACGTAGATTTTGACCATTATTTTTTCTTAGGGTAATATCACAACTTAATATTTGTTTTCCCTGAGAACATTTTTCTCGTGTATGTGCTTTCAATTTTTCGTTGGTATTGTATTGCTTGTTTCAGTAATTTTGATTGTTTTATGCATGGTTTCAATTCTGTTTGTGTCATTGGAAGTTAGTGAGGTTTATTACTGTCCTTTATTGATTTTTTGTGGAGAGGATAAATATTCTATTTAAAGGTCAAAGTAATACATTATTTCTTTCGTTTCCTAATTGAAAAAGCAAAACCCCGACCCTGGTCAGTTAAAAAAGTCATTTAGCTTTTTGTTCTGGTGACATCCTGTGACCCCGGATACCACGCATCGGACGTTTTCGTTTTACATGCTTGAGTCATGGGACCAGGAACGAACAGCAGACTGAAAACCCAAGTGGTGACAGAACGGCCTGGGTCAATCCATTTTAAGTGGTCCAGCACTGGTCACTCGCCATCTAGAAAAAAAATTTATATTTTGAACATAAATTTCCTTATATTTAAAATTCATATTTTGAACATAAATTTCCTTATGTTTTGGCTGTTCAGAAATATTTTTAATTTTTTTATTGTACCTGGTTAACAAATGGTGGCCATTTTAGTTTTAGGTCGTATGACATTTTTTGCGCTTGTAGATATTTAATTTTTCTAAGTTACTCAGCTTTGGGATGTTCTAACATTTTATAATAACTCATTGGATTCAGTATACTCTGGAATACAAATCGAAATATTATTTACGTACCATCCATGTTTTAATTTGGGAAATATTTACAACCAAATTATGGAACGCGGATGAACGAATTTCGAAAGAAGTATGGAGTTTTCGCCCGTTTCTGGATTTTACTATACTTCTACGTGTACAAGAACAAATACTTGTGTGATGAAATATACACGTTCTTCTCTAGTCTGAAACGACTAAGATGTGAGAGCGTAGGCTTCTGCTGCCGGAGTGTGACCGAATTTGTTTCTCATAAACTGCCAAAAACGATCGTCTTTCCTTATTGTATGATACTAATGATTAGAAATTTTTGAAAACATGTGTAACTACATTTCAAAGTTAAAAATATACCTGAGTACTACAACAACGATTACAAATGTATAATAAATACCAAAATAAGTGCATAAAACTGTCGCAGTCAGTTTCAAAGTATGATTAAAGTCTAGGAGATTTCAAGGCGGGAAAATTGGTTCCTTTTTTTAAATTGCAGCCCAGCAGTCAAAAATGTGAAAAAAGTGACAATTTGAAAGAAACTTTTGAGATTTTCTCAAGCCTATTCTAGGGTTCTAAGACAGTAAAAATGATTTTTTGTCGTTTTTTAAAAAAAATTTGTCGTTTTTTAAGATATTTTTGCGTTTGAATTTGACTCGGAGAGAATACAAAAAATATTTCTATTGTATGAATTATCTTATTTTCCAAACTTTTCCAGTCGGATAAAATGGTGATAAGTTGATCAAAACACTTAAAATAAAAAACAGGTTTTGGTTGTAGAGGTGTGTTGGTGGTGGGACGGGGGCTAAGAAATCCTTCAAAACTATTATTTTTGTTAGTAGTAGTGTTACTGGTAATATGTCATTTGGTTTATGTGAACCTTTTACCATCTTATCCGGGTGTACCCTTTGAGTCAACACAATTGCTTAAAAAGGCTTATAAATTAAAGCCAAAATCTTTATTTCCTAGTGACATAGAGAGACGATAGGTTTCCCTGTCAACATTTTCGAAGAGTCTACTGTAGCTGCATTAAGACTTGCGAAAAGAAATCGGGGAAATCTGTTTTTGTGAAAATTATGAAATGGTGGAAAATTGTAAATTCTAGAAATCCCATTGATGACATTTCGGGTTGCAAAGACAGGTTTATCTTTGTAGAGCGTTCTCTGATCAGGTTGAAAAAATGGAAAGTAGCACACAGCAAGGGTGCTTGTCCAGAGTCACATTAAATGCTCTGTATCGTAGTACTTCTGTTCTGGAATTCGTAAAATTTACCCTTGAAGAATTAAACATCCAGTATGAAAGGCCATTTCAGACAAATGTTTTTTGTTTTTTTTTATTTAATTTATTTTTATTTTGGTAGACATTACATTGTTCAGTTTACATGTTAACTGTGCAAATGATTGATGATCTTAACCTATCTTATACTAACTTACATTAACTTAAAATTATACATTACAAATAAAACAATATACTGGGAGAGGAAGCAGGTAGCACCTCAGATTAGTATTATTCCAAGTTTGCGAATATTTTATAAAATGAATGGAGGGGAAATCTGTTGTTAATTCTCGTTCGATAATTGGGGACTTTGCCTAGTTTATAGAAGGATGTTGCTTGAATTAGGGGAAGATTAGTGTAAAAGTTATGTGCAAGATAGGCTATTTTGTTTTTTATTGTGTTTATGTTTAAATCATTGTGTAGTTGATTGTTGGTGATGAACCATGGTGCTTTTGTAATTAATCTCAAAAATTTATTTTGGATAACTTGTATTTTGTATAGGTTGGAATTAGCTGCATTGGTCCAGATGGGACAAGCATAGAGTAATGTCGGCCGGATTATTGTTTTGTAGAGTAATAGAGCATTGGATTTGGAGAGTTGGCTATGTTGATTCAGTAAGGGTCGGAGTTGAATTAGTTTAATTTTGGCTTGATGAGTTTTTACCTCTATATGTTGCTTCCAGTTGAGTCGGGTATCGAAGTTTAAGCCCAAATATTTAATTGTTTTATTTGTTGGTGTCCAATTGATGTCGTTATTTATGAAGAATGGAAGAGGGTGAGTAAAAGGTCTTAATGTGAATATTTTTGCTACAGATTTTGTTGGGTTTAACTTCATTTTCCAGACATTAGCCCAGTTTGCTATTAAATTTATGTGATTCTGAAGCTGAGTTTGAAGAGTTGTTAAAGAATTTCCTGAGATATACAGTGCAGTGTCATCCGCAAATTGAGCGGTGTTTATATGTGCTGTAGTAGGAATATCTGCTGTGTATAAATTGAACAACGTGGGGGAAAGTGGTGAACCTTGGGGAACCCCAGCAGCAATTTTCCTTGGGTTGGAACAGTGGCCTTCGACTGAAACTGAAAATGTTCTATTTGTTATGTAGCTAAGGATAATAGATACTAGATATTTAGGTGTACCTATTGATATTAATTTAAAATAGAGAGCTGGATGCCAAATTCTGTCAAATGCTTGCGAAATATCTATGAATGCAGCGATGGTATGTTGTCCCTTTTGAAATGCAGAGTGAATGTGTTCCGTAAGTCTTAGTAGTTGATGGGTGGTAGAGTATTGTGATTTGAAGCCAAACTGGTGCTGTGGAATACGGTTTGTTTTCTTGATATATTTGTTCATTCTGAAGAGTATTAATTTCTCTAAGATTTTCGACATTATAGGAAGCAGGCTGATAGGTCTGTAATTCTCGGCTTTTGAGTGATTCATGCTCGGTTTTGCTATTGGGTGAATGATTGAGTGTTTCCATGTTTGGGGGAAATATCCTGTTCTCAATACTGAGTTGTACAAGTTATTTAGAAAAGCAATAGCTTTCTCTGGTAGATTTTTTAGAATGATTGTGTTGATCCGATCATGGCCTGGTGCTTTTTTATTTGGCATGTCCTTTATTATTTTTCTTATTTCATTAGGGGATATGAATTGTATTTGATGGGGAACATCATATAGGGGAGCATTGAACATTGTCATTATTTCATCGTGTTTCGGATCTTTAGGGGTGTTATTGGGGGTGAAAGTGTCAACAAAGTGTGAAGCCAGTACTTCAGCTTTTTCCATTGGGGAGTATTTTTTACCATCACTAGTTGCTAATGGGGGAATGCTTGTTCTTTTTTTAAGAGTTTCTTAGTAAACTGCCATAGTGAGTTGTTTTTAGTATTTAAGCTATTGATATATGAGTTGTATTGTTCTTGTTTATATCTGTTTAGAACCTTTTTACAAATATTATTTAGCAGGTTTAGTTCTTTTTTTTAAAGAGGGAATTCTTAGTGAATTCCAAAGTCTTCTTGTTTTATTTTTTATTCGGATTAAGTTAATTATATTAGTTGGTAGTGGTTTGTGCATTATTTTGTTAACATCTAGGCTTTTTTGGATATGACTGTTGCTAATATTACTAAGTATTATATTGTTGAGGATTATGATTGCTTGGTTAATTTCTTGGGGAGAGTTCAGGTTGTGAAATGGAGGTATGGATTTATTTATGGAACATTTAAAGTTCTTCCAGTTAATGTGATAAGTATTTAAAGTGGGTGGGGGTGTTGAAGGAGGCTTTTCTACTCGAGTTGAAATTATTACTGGTAAGTGGTCTGAATCTAGTACATGGTACGTTGTAGAAATGAACTGAGTTTTAATATTAGTAACAGCTATGTCAAGTATATCTGGACTTTTGTTTGAATCATATGGAAAGTAAGTGGGTTCGGTTGGTGATAATATGTTGAAATTCAAGTTCCTTTTTATGTTGTATAAGTATTTGCCAGCTGTATTCGTAGTTTGACATCCCCATGAATAGTGTTTAGAGTTTAGATCACCTGCAATTATGAATGGGTTTGGTAGTTGTAATAATGTGTATATGTTGGTATTATTGATTTTTATATTTGGAGATTTGTAAGCAGTTACTATTGTAATTGTCCTATTATTATTATACTTTACATTAATTGCTGCTGTTTCGAGTCCGGGCGTGTGTGGTAGAGTAATCTGGTGATGTGGTATACTGGATTTTATTAGTATTAATACTCCTCCACCTTTAGAGTTTTGTCTGTCTGTTCTGATTGTTATGTATCCCTGAATGAAGAATGAGTTTTCTTGGTTGAGATGAGTTTCTGTGATGCATGCTATATCAATTTTGTTAGCATGTAAGAAGTGTTGTAGTTCGGATCTTTTGTTGATAATGCCATTCGCATTCCAGTTTAATATAATTATATCTCTATGGTGATCCATAATTGTTGCTAAATATCATAGCAAATGATTGTTGAATATTCTGAATAATTGTTGGAATTAATGAATTTATAAAATTAATGATGTGATTAGTTATGAATTGAGTGATGTTTTGTATGAATCAGTTACCAATATTGAAATTGTTGTAGTTTCTGTTTGTCTGTTGGTTGTTATGTTGCTGGTGATTTGTGTTTCTTGTGTTTTGTTGGTGGTTGAAATTTGTTGTGTGAGAAATTAGGTATGTTGTTGGTTGGAGGTAGTGTTGGAAAATTTGTTGTATTAAATTGCGGGGGATTAGGATTGTTCCTAGGTCTGTCATTAGGATTGTTTCTTTTACTTTCTAAAATTTTTCGATAGTATGGACATTCTACTGATCTGAGGTCGGCCCTATGCTTCCCAAGACAATGTTTACATGTAGGAGTGGAGTTCTTTTGTTCGCAGTTTGCTGATAGGTGATCACCTGCACAAAACACACATGAAATTGAATGATTGCAATTGTTTTTGCTGTGACCAAAGTCTAAACACCGGTAGCATTGTAGGGGGCCCTTGGTTTTCTTTCTTCTTTCTGGTTTCACTATGTTATTACCTATTTGTTTTATTTCCAACACATCCTCGATTTTGTGGGTTCCATCAAAGTCTACTGCCACTACTGGGATGGGGGAATTGTTTTTATACAGACGTGTAACTTTTACAGCTGAGTTGAATTTGTTTTTGATTTCGTCTAATATTTCACTTTCTGAGATTGAAGGATGAATATTCTTGATAACTATGGAGTATTTTTTACTAATTTTATCCGAATACGTATGAAATTGTTTTTTGGTGGCCAGAAAATATTTAACCGCTTTTCGGAAGTCGGTCAGTGATTGAAATTGGATTCGAATCTTTAGATTTTTGAATTCTGTGGTGAAGTTAGATGAAACATTAGACTTTATTTCATTCGCGAGAGAAACTTGGTTTTCGAAATTAGTAACAAAAATTGGTGGGATTTTATTTTCGTCACTTAGATCTGGGATTTCTTCGTTTAGCCAACTAAATCTGTTTTTGATTTCTACGTTATATTGATTTTGTAGGTTCGACCCTGCCGGGGGCTGACTGTCTGTGGTTATACGTTTAAGGTCTCTGTTATCACTGTCGTTATCGCTGGCTCGCTTTCCTTGCGACATTACCTTGTTTTGATACGGTTGGGCTGAAGCGGCTGACTGTTGAGAATGCAATTGTTCATCGGGCTGGCCTGATGATCCGACCCCGAATTGGTAGTTGTTACTTGCGAAGTGTTGGCGTTGAGGCGGTATTTCGATGAATTCCATGCTGTCGGTGAGATTTACGTTGCCTTCGTCGGGAACCACATTAGATGACTCTTCCGTATGATATAATGAGTTTAGGGCTTCACTAACCACTCGCCCTGTGCTGGATAAAACATTGTGGTTCATTCAGCTATTAAGCACTCGTAGTTGAATAGCTGGTCACTGAACACTATTACGAACTTAATGTTCTTAACGTTTGGCGTGATGTTGCGCTGCACTATCACACTGGAAGACAAATGTGGAAACTGTTTCATTAATACATATCTTGGAAGCTGAAAATGAAATGTGTAATAAAGTATTTTGGGAATACGTTTAGCAACATTCGGTTTTGTGAAATTTGATAAAGGTTTTGTTCCCCCTTGTGGAAATGAGTCAGTTCCTGACACAAACTTTGATTTGCATCTATTTCAGGTAATTTTAGACAAAGATTATTTATCCAATTTTAGTAGTGTGGGTGTAGGTATATTAAAATACGTTTATGGTTATGCGCTACTTGAGCTAAAAATAAATCGTCTGAGATGTGTGGAATTCCTCTGCAGTAAAGAGGATCAAATGCGTCCTTATATCAGGTAAATCTAGGTGTTTATCTAAATTTATCATCCGATGCTGTTTTGCTCGTAGGTTTGCTCATATACGCTATCATGCAAGAAATAATAGAAAGTATGAAGCAGTGTTTCTAAATCAGAACAATCAGAAAAATTTGCTAGTATCATTAGTTAAAAAAGGTTTTTCTGATGATCCGGTACTGAATATTCTATTAAAATGTGTCCTTGTGGAACATTATGAAACACATAGTCCAATCTCGACTGATGACTGATAACAATTTGTTAAAAAACTATTGTGAAGTAAGGAATGATTCGTCATCTAATGTATACAACAAAAATATTAACCCATTTGTTTTGAAAATTAAACTTTTCTCTTCATTGTCTTCTCTTAAAACGTTTCCTCATTTCTTTCTTATCTATTATAATACATATTTTGCTTGGTTTTGATTTAGAAGAAAAAGGTATTGCTTACTAGATGAAATGCTGCATCTGGTTACTTAAAGTCCAAATCAGTAAATATCACTCTTAAAATGAATTTAATTTTAAATCCGTAAGAATACTAAATATTCATACATAGTAGGTAATTAGATTCACAAAGTATGAATTGAAGTAAGACGTGGTCGGAAATACCTCTGATGAATATGGACAATGTTGAACTGGAACCGCGGAATTAGGGAAAGCGCTTCGGTGATAGCAAAGACGCCTGGAAAAATAAGCCAATTAATACTTTAAAATAATTAAATAAAATAAGACAATTAATACATACACCGATTTAAACATAGCTGCATTTGAAGGTCACGAGCTGGAAGGAGAGGGGGTTATCCAATCGGAAGCTCCAATACCAAAAATTAAAGTTCTAACGAAGCTCCCAAATGGATGACAGAATTCCATCTCCTTCCAGCTCGTAATCTTGATGTGCAGCTCTTTAAATCGGAGTATAACAGCTGCCAATAACAACGGAAGACGAGCTCGAAAGTGTGGATTACTTATTTGTTTACAAAAAGGAAATGAACATTTTATAACGTGAAATAGCCGTCTACGACACTCGAACTTAGGATCCAAAACATTTAATGCGGCAACGTCGTACTTCGCAACGTTGCCACAGTTCACCTGGTGACCTGAAAGTATTGGCCGTGGCTCAAAACATCGGTTTTCATAAACGTTTCCGGTTTACAACATGTTCACGTTTCAAGGGGCAAGGGGTGTGAAGTTGGCGGGCTGAATTTTGGAAATCCTAAATATTTATTTTTATTTATTTAGTAGATAATTATTACAAACAAATTAGCTTACTTGATCCTATGTGGCTAGACCGAAGGTCTTTAAGCCATTACAATATCTACATCCTTTCGCGTTCTAATCTTTCGAATTTTGGTATTCACCCCAAATAGTCTCTCCATCGCATCAAATCCGCGGAAAAGACCATAAGGTACGGCTCAGGTAAAAAACCCTGAAGGGGGAAAACCTGCCGTCAGAAGCCGAGTACATACTAATCTATCCGACGTTTAACTATTTTCTGGCGCGGGCGTCCCGCCGTGTCCTTCCAGTGCTTGGCCTTCTCAGCACCTGAAATCAAACGGCGCCACAGAAGATCGTCCGCACCAACGCCTCTGCCCTTATATTTTCGATCCCCCCTTACCTTCCCCCCCCCCCTAATGTGCTTATTACTATGCCAGTTTTATTTTATTTATTTTAATGACCTGTTACTTACCAACTGACTACGACTTATGACTTATTTCTTAACTGTTTACTAACTTAACATAAAATTACTGATTAACTTACTTATTGTTAGCTTATTGACTTATTTATTTCTCTCCAGTCTAGGCTCCGCTCAAGCTAACCGGTGCTGTTTTCCCACTCCCTAATTTCAGTTTCCCTAATGGTCCGAACCTTTCCTAAAAATGTTCCTAATTCTTTCATAAATTTAGACCTTTTATCACCTAAAATGTTTTGGGCGAGCGTTACGTTCCTGTTTAGGAAGTAGTAATTTTCCATTCCCATCCATTTTCTTCTCCATGATTCGGTTGCACAGCAAATTAAGAGGATGTGGATCCAGTCTTCCCTATCACCGCAAAGCACACAGATGCCATTACCACTTGCGTCCTTTAGTCTACGCTGCATCCACCCCAACCCTGAACCAAGCGTATCCCCCTCTTGCGTCCTTTCCGAGAGTATGTACGTAACTTTCGCAACCCCATAACGGACTCGCATGGATTTGAGCTACTAGCGAACGTTTTTCAGCCGTTGCTGCCCAGATCTCTTGCCTTTTAATATCGGAAGTCACCGGTATCAAGTCTATCGGAAATCAGCCGTTCTATCTCACGGGTTCCCCTATCTCCCACCATTTCCGGAGACACGTCTCCCAACCCTGCGCGGTCAAGTAGCCGTTTAATTTTGTACGCCCAGTAGCGATGGTCGTTTCCCTGCCATTGCACTCTAAAGCACCTACGTATAAGTGTGTCAGCCTGTTCATCTGCTAATTTAATCCAAAGTTTAATAGGCTTCATTTTAAAATCTCTCCAAATTCCTATACTACCGACCTCTCTTAAGACTCCGGCATTTGCTGCGCATCTAGAAACTCCTAGAATTAATTTGAAATAATCTGTTTCGATGCTTTCTAGTCGATCTATCCTATCCACTCCTCAGATTTCCGCCCCATAGTTCATAGCTGGGAGAACTAACGATTTGAACATTGTATCGCCACATTTACCGGCAATTCCGGAACCCTTCGCACTGCGCAAACGATTTCTTTGGGCGCAATTCTTCCTTTGCTGTGAGCCGTCAATATGTGATTATTCCATCCCCCATTCATGGAAAATTTTGCACCAAGATCTGCAAATGTTTTGACGCGGTCAATTTCTTCCCTAGTATAGTACCATTTCTCGTTGCTACCCCAGATAAACCCATTCTTGAAGACCACTACTTTCGTTTTTTGAATATTTACTTTTAGTCCCCATGTCTCACTATACCGTTCTAGAATATGTAAACTCTTCTGTAAGCTCTCAATCGTCTCCGAGCATAAAACTAAATCATCAGCATATAGTAGTCCGGGAATTTTCAGGCCATCAATTACCGGAGCCGCTGTATCCGCTTCTGTACTCACGTCAATAAATCATTTATAAACAAGATAAACAGCAGCGGTGAAAGAGGACACCCCTGTCTTACTCCTACTGTCGATTTTATTTTTTGCGTTGTACTTCCGTCACCGCACCTGACGCAGAAATTTACTTCCCTATACCTGTCCTAAATATATTGAGAGATCGGAGTATCGGGCAAAGATTTGTACAGTTCTCAAAAAGTTTCGAAAAATTCTGCAAAATTTCGAAAATTATAACAAAATATTGAATTTAAAAGCGGAAAAGGGGCTGCGGGCTAAAGTCGAAAAATTCGAAATTTCCCAAAAAGTCTCAATTGCGGTCAAAGAGTTGTACAGTTCTCAAAACCATTCAGAAACAAACCTAAAAAATAACATAATTATTTTAAAAAATAACTTCCATTGTCCGAAAATATCTAAAATCTGTATTTCTTCAGATCTGGGTAGTGAAAGAGTTCTAAACGAAGCTCCTTACGCTTTTTTTTTTCCTCCGACGTCAAATACGAAAATTATTCAATATTTTCATGTTAAGCTTTTTCCAAATCGGAAGATTTGGTAGAAAAATGTCCAAAATTATATTTCATCAGTTCTGACCAGAGTTATGGGTAGCGAACAAAGTTCCCGACGTCATACCCGGGAATTATTCAATTTTTTCCTGTTCGTTTTACTACAAAGGGGGGGGGGGGCAAGGCGGCCGGCTGCCCAGCAGGTTGCTCTCCCCCGCCGTCCTGGTAATTCAACCACAGACGGAAAGGAAGAGGATGTTAATCAATGGGGACACAAATTGCAGGCATTTTGAACGCGCACCGATATGAACATCCCACATTAGTTACTTCTTATCGAAGGTTGGCGCTTTGGAGCGCAAAATATTACTTTATCAATAAAAGATGATGGTACTGCAATATTTACTGCGCACTTTGATCTTATACAAGGTCGAGATAACTTACAAAAATATTTAAATACACTTTATACCTGGTTCAGCAATTGGAACCTTGAAATACACTCAAATCTCAACCCAAAAATGGTTTCATTAAAACATGTTCATCCAACGTATCTACTAAACATTAATCATAAAGCTATTAATTGGCTCCCAGATTCTACTCCAGTTAAACATTTAGATTTACAAATAGTCACAAATTATAATGGACACACATTTCATTAATATTTAATAATGCACGTATCATTGTTTAAATAATACCTGTTCAAGTGTCACCTGTTCTGTGTTAGAAAATCAAAACTCTCGACTGATTCAGGTATCTTAATTTATAAATGTAGTCTTCGTTACACAATAACATATGCTTGCCCTGTATGATGTGGCACTGCAAATACACATAAACGCGAATTAGAAGTTATTCAAAACAAGTTTGTTCGTCAAATATTAAAAGCTCCTTGGTTTATACGTAATGGCCAAATGTTAAAAGAACTAAAGATTGAATAAGTACGTACATTTCAAAATTATCAAATCGTTTTTCTTCTTCCCATCTTGTCTAGCAACCAATAAATTTAAGTTAGGCATATCATGTTATAAGTTTTCCGGAATTAATACTCCATATTCAAAAGATCTTTCAACCTCCTTAATTATCAGTTTGAAATTCTAAAATGAAATATTAAAATGAAGAAAAATTTTGATATAAGGTAATGTTAATTTTTTTCGATAATGAGTAATTTTCCTGTAATTTTGAGCGACAGAAGAGGGAATTTTTGTTTTAAAATATTTTTTCTCAAAATCAACACCAATGTTTCTTTTAAATTTTCTCGACTTATGTAATAAGGGACAGTAAATAATGTGATGACAGTCCTATTTTCGAGTAACAGTGGATTTTTGAAAATTGCAAAAACATTTTTTTTAAATCACAAAACGAAAATACAGATTTTCGTCTCAAAGTGCGTTGTACAAAATTAGCTCCTTAAAAAAGGGCATGTGTTTTGTAAAAGTTAGTATTTTGAGTAATTTCAGTTTTAAATTAATGAAACACACACGAGCGCCCTGCTAACTATGGGCAAAAGAAAAATTGTTCAGAGAACAGCGATGTATCAAAAGGATACGCAAAATAATTAATGTTATTGAATAATAATTTACAATTGATAATTCCATTTGTATTCCTGCTCTTTGTGAACGTAATTTAAGAGCGTTCTTGGCTATCGGAATAAACGCAGGTTTCCACCATGAGGGCCCGTTTGAATGTGATGGATGTAGATTTTATCATTATTTCAAATACTTAAAAAGAAAGAAAAATGGAAAACATTCAGCACCATAAATTTGTACGAACATTTTAACTTTAATTTTATATTACTACCCTATGCTGCCATGGGAAACAATGGAGCATATTTGAGTAGTCCATTACTGAATTGAATTTTCTGCTGCGTAACTGTTTCTATACAATTAGACTATACTGATTATCAAAAAGACAAATAATGTTTATTTTATCAAAAGTGGTATATAATGAATTAGTCTACATTTTTATTGTATTTTTGTAATACTTAATATATTTGTAACATATAATGTACTTCAGCTTCCGGGTCAATGACCCCATCTCAATCAGGTTTTTGACCAGTTTCCCTGATCCATTGAGCAAATGCTGGGAGGGCTCCTTCTGGACGTAAATGTAGCTCCACTCTGCGCACGTTTTGTTGAACTCTTCTTTTGCTTGTAATGGTAAGAGTAGAGGTAAGGCGCAAATATCCCCCCCCCCAACGTCACATACAGTTTTTATTCTTTTTTTACTGAATAAATCTAAAATCTAAATCAAAAAATCTGAAGGCGACAAGATAATATAATGAAATGTGGAATTCTTCGCTTTGTTGAACCTTAACAGGAAATCATTGAGACTTTGTTCCATTTATGTATATTTTTTGCCATCAAAAGATGGAAACGAAACACTTGTTCTTCGATTAGTAATGCGAATATGGGCATTTTCGTAGGTGTGAAAACCTATCGAGTATTTGACATTATACGTTCAGACAAGGAGTGACGTGAAATTCGTGTCAAAAGGAGCAGATTTGAAGAATGCAATGCTATAGTATTCCATAATTATACATTTTTCTAGCAACTACTAGCGACCAGAACCATGAGACTTCCTGGCCCGGCTGCCCGACTGCCCTAGCTGCAAACCAGACTAGACAAAACCAACTTGCCAAACGGAGACAACAACAGACAGTCCCAGCACCAAACATCTCCACCCAATCCTTCCCCAACCTCCGTACCCACAGATCGTATTCCGACATAATGGCAAACCGTCCCGACGCACCACCCCGACAAACAACCACAACCGACAACACCACGACAATCAGCGGAAACGGACTAAAAGACTTATTAGAACTGATAAAAAACTGCAACATACCCAAAATCATACAAACAATCAAAGCCGTAGTGACTATCTTCAAAGGACCAGAAGACGTAATTACCAAACTTTCTACGGCAGCTACTAAGCTATGCGACCTGTTTTAAATCAGACCGACAGACCACACATCCTAAGACTGACTTCCTGTAACGCCCACGGACGACTACATGACAAGAAAGCCTCCATCATCCAATTCCTTGCTGACTACTCCATCGGGGTCCTCCTGATTCAAGAAACCTGGCTTAAACCATCCTAATCCTTATCCATACCCAACTTCCTCATATACCGGAACGACAGACCTATCATCCAGGGCGGAGGCACAGCAATCCTCATTCGGAACAACACCCCGCATACGCAACTTCCTTCTCCCAACATCCCCATAGAATCCACATTCCTCCAAATAGGAACCCACTCTGGCCCTTTCAACATCACGTCAGCCTACAACAGACCACATGCAAGAATTCGAGACGTAGACTTCGACCAACTAATCAACAGACTATAAGTGCAGGAGACCTAAACGCAAAGATGACGACATGGGGTTGTAAATACGAAAACAACCCAGGTCGCGACCTACAAGACTACCTCGCCAATCACCCATTCCTTAACCTCCTAGTACCCCACGAACCCACACACATCATCAATGACGTACCAAATGACATTCTTGATATCGTCCTCCATTCCTCATCACCCATACCCACGTCATGAACTCATCTCAGACCATCTCCCCATCATCTTCTCTATTCACATCACCCCATACTCCTCACCACCAATCCGTCCCTCAATATCCATAGATTGGGAAAAATTCAAACACATCATCTCCAAAAAAATCCACCACCCCCCCAACCTACACCGCAGAGCAAATAGACCAAGCCGTAACCCACTTCACCTACCACATCAAAACCGCCCTCCGAAAGTCAACAACACACTCCTATCCAACCCATCCACAACCTCCCTGACGAAATATTGACACTTATAAGACTGAAAAGACGGACACAACGACTCTACTATAGAACAAGACGAGAAGAAGCCAAACGGTCCTACCAACACTACAAACGAACCCTGCATGACAAACTGACGAAACATCACTCTGAGACATGGGACAAGACACTACGAGACGCTGACGTAAGACATCTTGACAAACTGGAAAATCATCAAACTCATCAAAGCACCGCAAAAGCAGATATCCCCCATCCAACTTCCCAACAACACCCTTACCTATGACCCACAAGTAATCGCTGACGCCTTCGCCCAATCCCTTTCTTCCAAATTCCCTCCCTCCAACCATCCCCTACCTTCCCAGGTTATTCTCAACTTCCTCCGAACACCTTCCCTTCACAAGAAACACCCTGGACAGTGACCGACGACATCCGTAACGAAATTAGACAGCTAGACAACAACAAATCTCCCGGCCCCGATGGAATCGAGACTATCGCCCTACTGCACCTGACCAAGAACGCCTTGACTCATTTGACGACAATATTCAATGAATGCATCAAAATACTACACGACAACCTGTAACGGAAACCTGCAATAGTAACAATGATAGACAAACCCAATGAAGACCACAGACTGACAAGCAGCTACCGACCAATTAGCCTCCTTCCAATGCCCAGCAAACTGTTTGAAAGACTACAGCTGAAACGACTGACTCCGACACTTATTGATTTTCTTCGACCTACGCAGTTTGTGTGAGACAACAGATCGGCAGCAGTGCAGACACTAAGAATGCCATGGACGTATCGACACTACTCCACCACCAAGAACTACCTGCCCTACTGAATTCAGCAACGCCTTCGACTCCGTGAACCACGAAATCCTCCTCCTGAAAATCATACCCTACATCCCCAACCTCCTGCACAGCCAGCCCCGAAGCTACCTTACCCGAAGATCCAAGTCAAGTATCTTCTCCGCTACTCGTCCCTTCACCCCATCCATTGTGGCGTCCCACAGGCGCTGTCCTCTCCCCTACCCGTTTCTCCTTGTTCATAAACGACATTCCTATCCCTCACGGAGTCAACGACTACCTGTTCGCCGACGACCTAGCCTACACTGTGACAGACACTATCGGACGAGCTACAAACAGACTACGATACGCCGCCGGTCTGCTGGCAGACTGGGCCAAAGACACCCACATACAAATCAACCCGACCAAATGCCAGGCAATAGTATTCAGCTGGAAAAACTCTCCACCATCAGTACGACTCATCCAAATAAACAATGTAGACATACCATGGACCAACGAAGTAACGTACCTAGGACTGACATTTGACAGGAAAGTGAGCTACACCTCTCACTTGACAAACGTAACAAAGAAAGCCCATAGAATGACAAACGCAATTCTCCCACTGCTGACAACCACAATAGTTGACATTGGGACAAAACTCTACGTCTGCCAGACATACATCAAACCCATCGTGACATACGCTTGAGAGATCTGGGCAGCGACATTTCAGACGAACTACCACAAACTGATCAGACTAGAAAATAGAATAATCCGAATCATCTTTAGACCAGCTCCAGACGACTGTTACCACGAAATTAAGACAACAAACGATATAAAACCACTTGCCACAGACACATACGAAACGGGACTAAAACACGTGACTGACGCCCTCACCAACGACAACCCTCATCAGTTCATACAACCACACCACCCTACTATCAACAGGACCATTACCCACCCACGAAAAAGACACCCCTTTGATATTCTCTCCCTTCCCCCGCCATCTCCTATAATATAACCCTACGGACCAGACAACCAATGACATTGACAAACCCAGCTCCGACCTACATCATCACCAACTTTCACTCATACAGAAATTGTCAAACATATGAAAAATTGTACAGAACAAAAATTATAAATAAAGTCTCCCCAACCTCACCGCCACGCGCACTCACAATAATCACACACAGTAATATCACACCGAACCACCACCCTCAACAAAATAACCCATCTAACCTTCCTCCTTCCCTCTCAAAAAGGCTTCCAAATAAATAAATAGAACTCCTTCCCTAGTCTCCATTCCCCTAATAAAATAACCCTTCTCCCTATCCCCCAAACAAATCTCCTTTCCCCGCCAAATAAAAGAAACCCAAATCCTCCATCAACTCACACCAGTGGATGAAAACACTAGCCATCTTTCTCCGATCACCGGTTTATACGGTGGAAGGAGCATCCGGGGAACAAAAATAAAAAAACAGTTCCCACTAACAAAAAAAACAAAAACTGAAGAGAACAAAATTGCACAGGCAGTTTTCAACACGCACCCAAAATCACGGAAGGGTTACTTTTTGCCGAGATTATTAACATTTTGTTCTAGACATATACGACTTTGCTACGAACCTGTTGTGGATTACTCGGCTTCTAATTCTGATCGATTACTGGACATTTGGACGGTTTTTAGGTACATCTACAGCACTACAGGACGACCATGCTCTCACCTGCATATTCTACACGGCACCTGGATCAACCCCTCGCCTTCTGTGCCGCATCACCCCTCCGCGGCCCCTCGCCGCGTCGCCGGACTGCTGCGCTGCCTGGCTGCGCGCCGCATTGCGGCAATACGTCACCGCTTCGTCACTGCTGCTGGCTGCGACACCCGGCCTCTCCTGCGTCCGCATCTGCACCGGCGCCTCGGCGCGTGAAATGGCTGACGAGCAACCGCCACCGACACCAAAGGCACCTTCCAGTTCGCCCTGTTTGTATTTTGCAGCAATCAACATCAAACGATTCGCAAAATACAAATAAACAACGAAGGGGCCGAAATAAAGTAATTTGACTGAACCGCGGCCTCTTTGACAGCGACGAAGACGACACCGACGCTTCGCGCTCAGCGCGATCACGCAGACCACGAACGCCGACAGGCAGATCTGAATGGAGAAGCGACACCGGGCGCTCTGCCCCTATTCCACCTCTGACGACCCCGACTGCAACAAAGGCAATGTTCAGGCTGCAGCCAGGACTCCGGAGCCGCCCCATCCACCAGCGCAGAACTTTCAGCATCACCAACAGAAGATGGACGATGACTCGGCTCCCCTAGACGACCGACAACGACGACTGCGACTACTTGAAGCCGAAAGGCAATCACTTCTCGGCGACCTACAGAAGACATGCAATGTCAGACTCCGCTGAATTCATTTCCCCAAAAACCCCGCGAAACCCAAACCTTCTGCTCCATCTTCCGGACTCATCACCTCCAACCACTTTGGTGAACTGACAAACGAAGACTCCCACATGGACACCCAAGAAATTGAAAGTACAGACACCGAACGGCCAACAATGACAAATCGACAGACTACATTTAACAAACAAAAGACCACTAACAGACAAAGAATGAAGACCCTGCATATAGACAATAAGGAACTGAAAGACCCTAGACTACTACTAAATGACTTCGCGAAAATAACTCCACACGGATTTACTGCCAGAAACACCAGAGACGAACTAATAATACAGCCGACACAGGGAAACTACGGGAAACTACTCGACAGACTTGACAACCTTCGACTCGACAATACCAACATCCTTTCCCGACAAATCCACTATCATCACCACAGAATTGTCACCCAACCCAGGGAGAAACTAGTAATTAAAGGCCTCTCCCCCAACATTCCCCCTCAGGACATTACTTCAGAACTCCAGGCCCAAAACGTCCACATCCACCACATCTCTGAAATGAAGAAACGACAGGACGACGAGACATTGAAAGGACTCGGACTTTACGTTATGGAAGTTGACAAGACTGAGGCAAACGACATCAGACAAAACCTACAACACCTGTTTTACCACTAAGTACGAATTGAGACTTACAACGAGACTGACCGCGTACCTCAATGCACTAACTGCCAGAGACTTCACCATACTCGACAATACTGCCATAGACTCACAGTATGTGCTAAATGCAGTCTTAATCATAAAACAACCGACTGTAACAACCCTGACGTGAAATGTGCAAACTGCAGACAAGAACACCCTGCCTATTGGCCGACATGCGCCATAATTCTGAAAGCAAGACAAGAACGACTGACTCTACTTACAAGACTCAGAACTAGACAGACACCTGAAGAGACATGACAGACACCCAACGCATCATCTACCACCGACTTTCGCAACCTCCCCACCAGACCCTCAACCATCATCCCAAACAATCCCACCCAGTCGTTTGCCAACATCATTAATGGAACACCGACATCAACATCAGCATCACCATCATCATCGACTGAATCTACCTTCTCTGACCTAAAAGACCTCATCAACCTCTTGAAAAACTGTGACCTGAAGAAAATACTCGCGACTGTAAAAGAAATTATCACCATTTTTAAAGGACCTGGAGACGGAATTACTAAAATCATGACAGTACTGACAAAAGTATGTGACCTATTTTAAATGGCGACCAGACTTCAACTTACAAACATAACGACTTGGAACGCCAACGGCGGACTACCCCGGAAGCAGACAGACATACGACAATACATAAATGACTACTCCATCGGCATACTACTAATACAAGAGACGAAACTGACGACATCCCAATCCTTTTCTATCCCACAATTCCTCACCTACCGAACCGACCGACCCACCCTGGGAGGAGGCACAGCAATCTGCATCCGCAACAATATTCCTCACACCCAACTCCCACCCATCCAAACTTCCTTCATTGAAAACACCCGAATAGAACTTATTACCCCACACGGTCCCATAACTATCATCTCCGCTTACAAGCCACCCAATGCCCCCTTACTAGACGCTGACCTAGACTTACTGCTGACAAACGAGGCAATACTGGCCGGTGACTTAAACGCGAAATCGACAAACTGGGGATGTAGACGAACCAATACCTCCGGACGCAACTTACGAAACTACATACGACAAAATAACAACTTGACCCTAGCCGTACCTACATCGCCCACCCATCTTGTGAACGACATACCCCATGGCATTCTAGACCTTATTATCCACTCCCAATCTATCACAATCACTGCCCCTTCCCGAACCACGAACTGGAATCTGATCACCTCCCCGTAATTTTCACCATTACTCCCTATCCTACGACATCTCTCCCCCTCTCCGAAAAACCATAACTAACTGGCGCCATTTCCGACACCTTATATCCAACAAAATCAAATCCCCGCCCTCTCTCGATACCACCCAGGAAATAGACAAATCCATAGCCCACTTCAACCTTCAAGTCAATTGATCCTTGTACAAATAAACCTCCACAATACCTGAACCAAAAAATCAACTTCCTTTCCCCATCCTCCTCATACGGCAAAAAAACACGAACAGACAATTTTACAGAACACGCAGACCAGAAATGCAGAGACACGCAGATGTGTCAAAAATGCAGAGACTCAACCAAGACATGTCAGTGACAACCTACAGACTTTCGCTAATATAGCCGCAAACACCAAAGACCAACAAAGACCAAAACAATACAACCACTGGTACTATCAAAGAAATACTTGACCTAATCAGAGGATGCGACATCACCAGTATTGTACAATCAAAACCATTATAAATATTTTCAAACAACCCGGAGATAACCTTACTAAACTGTTGACTACAGCAATAGCACTAACAGACTTACTTCATGGAACGCCCAGGGAGGACTAAGGGACAAACGACCTGACATAATACAATACAAGACGAAATTACACAGCTATACAACAACACATCTCCCGGCCCAGATGGAATTCAGACTATCGCCCTAAAGCACCTGACAAAGAACGCCTTGTCTCATTGGACGATAATATTCACTGTATTAAAATAGGCCTCCACCCGACAAACTGGAAACGTGCAATAGTAACCATGATCAACATACCCAACGAAGACCACAGACTGAGGGACAGCTACCAACCAATCAGACTCCTTTCAATACCCAGCTAACTCTTCGAAAGACTATTACTAAGACAACTATCTCTGACGTTTACTGACGTACTTCGACCTACGCAATTTGGATTTCGAGACGACAGATCGGCAGCACTACGGACACTCCATCAACAAGAAGTACCTTCCTTAATGACTGACTTTAGCAACGCCTTCGACTGCGTGAACCACGAAATCATCTCAAAATCAAACCCTTCATCCCCAACTTCCTGTACACCCTGTTCCGAAGCTACCTTACCCGAAGATCCTTCGAAGCCAAGTACTCCGCTACTTGTCCTCCCACCCCATCCATTCCGGCGTCCCTCAGGGTGCTGTCCTCTGCCATACCCTCTTCTTCCTTTTTATAAATGACATTCCCATCCCCCAACGACTACCGTTTCGCCAACGACCTTACCTTCACCTTGACACAGTACCATCGGCAGAGCTATCTACAGACTACGACACGCCGCCGATCTGCTCGTAGACTGCGCCAAAGACGACCAAATACAAGTTACCCTGCCAAATGCCAGGCAAGTGTCTTCAGCTGAAAGAATACCCCGCCATCAGTACGCACCGTTCAAATAAACAACGTTGACTAACGAAGTGACGTACTTAGGACTGACATTTGACAGGAAACTCAGCTGGACTCCTCACTTGACAAACGTGACCAAAAAGGCCAATAGAATGACTAATGCACTCATAGACCTGGGCAGCGACATTTCAGACCAACTACAACAACCTAACCAGACTAGAAAACAGAACGATCCGACTTATTTACAGACCAGCTCTTGACGACTGCTACCAAGTTATATAAAAAAAATCATTAAACCACTTGCCACAGACGCATACGAAACGGGACTCAAAGTGTCTGACGCCCTCACCAATGACATTCCAGCAATTGATCCATGTCACCCCAATATCATTACTCACCCAAGAAAACGACATCCGTTAGATGTATTCCCTTCTTCCACCATCTCCCACAGTATAACTATTAAAGCCTGACAACCATCGACATCGACAAACCAGCTCCGACCCACATCAACTTTTTTGAGACTTTAAAATGAATATGTTCACAAATGTTTTGTGAACTGAACACAAAACTTCACAAATGTTTTGTGAAGTTTTTTCAAAAAAGTGTCCCCACCCTCACACCGTGCGCGCGCACACACACAATAGTAAATTCCACACTGTATAATAACTCTACAATAGCACCACCCGCGTCAAAATAGTGCTTCTACCATTACTCCCACCAAAAACACCACCATCCAAATATCCAATCCTTCGATAACCAACAACTTCCACTCTTTACAGACCAAATAAAAGAAACCCTTATCAACCCCCAACACACACAAAAATTCGTAGCCATCTTTCTGCAATCACCGGTTAATCCGAGGGAAGTAGAATCCAGTGAAACCAGAAAACAAGTTCCCAAAAACAAAAAGAAACTAAAGAGAATTAATTTAAACAGTTTTAATAAGTGCAAAAGATCACGCAAGAGCTATTATTTTTCATCTTTCACATTAATGTATGTGACTTTGCTATTTCAACAGGAATTTACATTATCCTGAATTTTGGACGACCGAGTAACAGCACCCGGTCTTCCCTTTACGGTAACTGGAAGACCAGGCTAAATTTGGTAATTCTACTAGACTACTTGTAACTGACGGCTGTTCAGGATTATTCAACTGGCTGTTGACAACTCGGTACATCCCTGGATGTACTGGTGCTACCTGGATTTATCGTCTGGACATCCCCTGGAGTACGAAGACTCGGCTACAACTGTGGACTTCCTCTCTGCGCGTTCAGGCGGACAACGCGGCGTGCTGCCAATGCCGCATTGCGCCAAAAGTCCTGCGACTCCAGCGCCTACGACGCAACAGTTCCCCGCGGCGCCGTCCCTCGCGCGCCGCTCCGCAGCCGGGCCGCGCCCCCTTAGCGCGCCTCGACGCATCGGATGGACGTCGGCGAAGCATCGAAACACCCCGCCTCTCCCGGCCCTCTTCCTGCAGGCGCAGCGGGCGGACGAGAACTGTGGCTGGCCACACCGGACCCGCGAATTGAGAGAACTTCTCAAACAAGGGATGAATGACGCGCTCCAGAAGCCCCCTCCTCGCTGCGAACGAAACCGCTCCGGAGGGTCTCCGCCTCCAGCAGCGGCCTCAAGTGCTTCACCGCCAGTTAACGACTGTCATTGTTACAGACACGCACGATGGCACCCGGCAGCAATGACACCCTGGCTGCTGCAAATACAACCGCGCGGGTAAGCAATGACAATCAAGAGACAATAATTGAGAAGTCGACTTGACAAACGTGACCTGGCGAGAAACAACAAATACTGGAATTAATGTAAGACGCAAACCTACAAACTAAACAAGACAATACATGGACAAAAGAGACAAAACAAGAGAGAAAACGTTCGCCCTGGAGGCCATTAAGAAACAGCCCCCACCCTTAAGTGCCGCTGAGAACGTCCTTCCTAATTCCCCGACAGCGGGGGACCTTGGGACGTCTAATGCAGAGTGCTCGCCCTCCCCCCCCCCGCATACCCAGGTTAACCCTCCCCCACTTCCCCAATCGTCCTATAGTAGCGAATCGGGCGGCATAACGAGTGACTCTGCCAACAGGTTCGCTGGCTGGTGGACGGCGCTGCGGTCCCACCCCGAGGCCTTCGGCGCCAGCGACCCTGGGTGGGCGCGCGAATGCCTGGAGCGGAGAGCCTCCGCCTCGCCGCCCGCTCCAGCCGATTTGAGGCCCCTGCAAGGCGCGCCGCTCAGTGGGGCATTGACGGGGAGAGGCCGGCTGCCCCCGTCTGTGATCGCAGCGTCATGAAGGCGCGCTGGTCCGTTCTGGTCACGGCGTCGAGCTCGGCCTCGCCCCCGCACTTGCACCACAAGAGGGGGGGCTTTGAGCAGGGTTTGGGGCCAGGTGTCCTCCGCCGAGATCAGGTCGAGCCGGCTCTGCAGCTCTTCTGCCCCAGGCCCGGATCGCGTGACGGCCGCGGCGTGAGGGCGGGTTCCTCCGGCGCAGGTTGCTGCTGCTTTTAATATACTTCAATGGGGGCGAAGTGCCCGAGCATTGGCTCCTGAGTCGGACGGTGCTCATCCCCAAGAAACCTAGTGTCGCCCAACCGTCAGACTTCCGTCCCATCTCCGTGGCAAGTGTCATCGTCCGGCAGCTTAACATCTTAGCGCAGAGGCTCGCTGCGGCTGGCATCGTGGACCTCCGTCGGAGGGCAATTTGGGACGAGTGCTCAGACAAGGTGGCGGCGTTGACCGCGGCCATGAACGCCGCGAGGACGCGTCAGAGGGCGCTCTGTGGAGCTCTCTGTGAGGTGTCAAAGGCCTTGGACACCATCTCGCTTGTGGCCTTGTGGGAGCTGATGAGGCGGGAAGCATTCCATCCACCCTCGTGAACGTCGTCAGAAACCAATGCTCCCGGGCCGCTATGTGCTTCGACCTCGAGGGTGTGGTTACCCGCCCCGACCATCCTGCGCGCGAGTACGGCAGGGAGACCCCCTACTTCTGCATAGCTGTGAACCACATCATTGATGCCGTGGCTAGCGAGGAGGCTACTGCCTGGGGTCCTCGCCTCAACCGGCGCCGGCCCTCGACGGCGCGGCGCGGCGCGGGCGGCAGGGGAATTGGGCCACGAGCTTAATCCGGCCAAGTCCTTGGCTATTGGCATTTACGCAAACGCCAAGGACCGCGTGGCGGGGGCGCCGGCCTGGTCAGTAGATGGAGGTTGAGTTTTGAGGTATGGTTCTCGTGACGGTCCGCCCCCAGATTGAAGGGGGCTCGATAACATCACGAGAGCCTGCCTCAAACTCCACCAGCGTCTCGAGATACTCAGGACGCGCCTGGTGCCCCGGTGCCTCGGTCCAAATGACCGACCCCCGGGCCGTTGCTGTGGTCGTTCGCCGCAGCGTGAGGTGGCTGGACCCACCTCCCGACGCCCCAGCGCGTTCGTCCCCGCTGCGGCCTCGGCGTTCCGTCGGGCTGCTCCGGCTGCTGGTCCGTTCTCGATCGGGCGGGCCCGCGGCCTCGAGCTTCGCGGAGCGGCCGCCGGGGCTGAGGCCGCCTGGGTTCTGGCAAAGGTCCTACCGAACATCGATGGCGGAACACCACGGGACATATTGGGTGGCCGCGCTCCGTCGGGGCGTGGACGGGCGCGAACTTGTGGGGGCCTCTAAAACCCGGCTTCAGCAGCCTGGGTGAGGTCCCCGACACCGCAGTGGAGCGGGGGGCAGTCTATAAAGAACAGAATGAATGCCCTCCCCACTGCG